>ML253814.1:0-26305 GCA_005239495.1 Nicotiana undulata | reverse complement strand
GCTTAGCCTTACGTCGCCCTTCCAAAGCATCTCAGGAAGGCGCCGCGTAACAGGTATCATGAGCATGAATATTTGAACTGATAATCTTGGTTAACAAGCTTTATATATATGTTTGATTACGGTATTGTTACGAAATAAAGGTTTGATCATGAGTACGAGTTTTCTGTTAATGGACAAAGCATAAGTGATGGATCATAATTTTATGGGAAAAGGCAATCAACTCCAATACTATTACCTCTCTGATCTCACGTTATAAAATAGTATATATTTGATCTTCTAATCACTTCTTTAATGGGAAGCATATACTATTCAATTTGGATGACCAGTTTTGACGTCGAAAGTCAAACTGCCATTTATTATTTATGAATTAATTGATTCTATCCATTAGTTTTATCTCTGTTATTTGCCTTGATGAATTAAAAAATATATTCTTTTATTATAGTTGAGTATATTTATGGTGTTAAAAATAAAATACAAAATTATGATGAAGATGGAAAACGGCTGATATAGGGTTTTGACCGGTATACCTTGAATTGATTTTATTTATTTACCGTTTATTTCAGGAGAAGTGCACGGTTAGCCATTAATAACACATGTATATATTTTTAAGTCACTGTTTAAAATGTCTTTAGTGTTTAGCCATTGATTTAATAAACTTTACCTGCCCGGACGAAAACACCCTTCTGCTCATAAAGTTCAGGACCAAGTGTCCTTAACGTTTGAACTTGTAACTCTAAGTTCAGGACTTCAGGACTACGTCTCCTTAACTTTTGAACTTGTAACTCTAAGTTCAGGACTACATGTCCTTAACTTTTGAACTTGGAACTCGAAGTTCAAGACCACTTGTCCTTAATTTCTGTGCTTGTAACTCTAAGTTAAGGACTACTTGTCCTTAACTTTTGAACTTGTAAGTCTAAGTTCAGGACCAATTGTCCTTAACTTTTGAGCTTGTTAGTCTAAGTTCAGGACCAAGTGTCCTTAACTTTTGAACTTGTAACTGTAAGTTCAAGACCAAATATCCTTAACTTTTGAGTTTGTTAGTCTAAGTTCAGTACCAAGTGTCCTTAACTTTTGAACTTGTAACTGTAAGTTCTGGACCAAGTGTCCTTAACTTTTGAGCTTGTTAGTCTAAGTTCAGGACCTATTATCCTTAACTTTTGAGCTTGTTAATCTAAGTTTAGGACATATTGTCCTTAACTTTTGGGCTTCTTAGCCTAAGTTAAGGACCTATTGTCCTTCACTTTTGAGTTTGTTAGTCTAAGTGACCAACAAATAAGGAATCAAACTTCGAACCCGTATGAAAATATAAATTTATTATCCAACTCTTCAACTACTCAATTTATTTTTTTGTGCTTCTAACTTTTGCAGAAGATCTCATCATTTTTCTTGGGGGAAAAGCTGAAACAGATAGAAGCCATTTGTGTTTCGTTATTGCAGATTTTTACTTTGCAGACCCAGTTCTTTTCCGTAACACGTGAAAGAGATAGAAGAAAGGGTAATACAGTCTTTTCATATTAATTTTAATAGATTTGTGACTATTATTGCTAAGCATTAAAAATATTGAATAAAAAGTAAATATCACTTTAAAAAGTGACTACCTCATACAATTTTTACTTTATTTTATTGAAGAAGCCCAAAGGAAAACTGGCCCACTGCTTATGTAACTGAACATTAAACAGTAAACGTCTCAGTAAATAAGCAATTATAACTGAAATGACACCTGAATGGCCATAAATGGATGCTATAATGAGGAAATTTTGATGAGCCCGCGGTTATAAATTATTTTGGCAAATTGAGTAAGCCAAGGTAGGAAAGCCCTTCGTATCCATTTGATTCAAAATTTAGAGAAAAAGTTCCAAAGGAATGGACACATGAAATTTCATGTACTTTGTTAGCACGTATGCCACCTTGGTTTTTTATATTTATGCCCTTGATATCATTTCTTATACTTTCCTTTTTGCATGTAACTTTCCTCTTTTATAAGGAGGTGGACACAAGACATGCATTCGACTGAGTTTTGCATAACTGCTAAAGAGTACACTACCATAGATAGATATACTCAATCTTACTATTTATCTTGGACGTTGATACAGTACAATTGAGTAATTTTATTTTTGATTGTGGTTCAATGTGCCTTTTATTAATTAACATTTGATACATTCAAGAAGCAGGGTTTTCCGCTACTGTTTTCTTTTGAATGCATATGATATATCCCCAATGTGTAGTATGGAGTTCTTTGATCATGCACGATTTCAGTTAGCTCTTATATGGTAAAGTAGTCATACAAGGCCAGGCGGTACAACCGATCACGTCCAAAGCACATCTCAATAGAGATATGAAATGATCGTATACAATAATAAATACCCAATTAGGAGTCGGGATCGTGAGCTAAAATGAGAGTTAGGGATATATACTTCAAATGAGCAATTGAATTATCTAAATTGCACTTCCACAATAAAGATTTGTTTTTTTATTCTTACTTTTAATAATAATTGTAAGATAAAGAAAGTAGAATAGAGATAATTATTTTTAGGGTTTTTTCAAATGGGTAAAAGGCCTAGGGTTATGACCATAACCTAGGTGTTTTCCTAATGTGATAAAAAAGTTAATACTTGTTTCTTTGATTGGGGTGTATTATAGCTCTCAACTCTACATTACCCACTCAAGACCTCTCGGTCAGAGAGTGATTTTGCCCAATTTAGCTTTCTCAAGACCAAATGGGTATCACCCAAAATAGTTGATAAAAGTTCAAGTTGGGTTATTACTATCTCTAGGTTTAACCCTTTAATTGGGTTGATCAATCTCTCAATTGACCTAATTCCTTGATAGCTAAGTTATCCTAGACTAGGTCCTTCTTTCTCAGTTAGAGACTAAGTCAAATAGGCATGAACTAATGTTTGCAACCATTAATTCTACAATTAAAGCATGAACTTAGCTAAATAATCAACACCCTATCATAAACAAGCACTAAATTAGATACCCATAAGGTTTCACACTAGGTTGGCTCACAACCTAGTAAAAGTCCAGCTACTCATAATGGAATTTGAAGAAAATAAGGAAGAAAAACTAATTAATGGAAGCTTAAAATGATTAAATCTAATGTGAATACGCCAAAGTAATGTATAACTTCCTAAAATAGTAAGGAAAAACAACTACAACAACTTCAAAGGTTCAAACTTGACCTAATTTTGTGAAACTCGTCTATTTATACAAGGTTGAAAATCTCGGACAAAAATACCCCTCGGGAGGTTTTACGGCCGCACAATTCCATGTGCAGTCCGCAGATTTCTTCATCTGGCAGGAAGTGAAGTTCTGCGGCCGCACATTTTTGAACTGCGGTCGTGAAGCAATCTTCTACGGCCGCACATTTCTAGGTTACGGCCGCAAGGCAATTCTTCTGCAATCCGCACAATTAGGTTTGCGACCTCAAGGCAACTCTTCTGCGGTACGCAATTCATAGAGGCTCCTGGACTTGGTCTTTTTGCATACACTCTGATCTTCGACTCTTAGCTCAGCTTTGCGGCCGCACAAATCATGTGCAGTCTGCACTTTGCACACATTTCTGCTAAATTCTTCCTCTTGGTTTGCGGCCCCATATGGAATTCTACGGTCTGCAATTTCTTATGCGGACCACACATTTGTGCTTCTGCTCCCTTTATTGCCTTGTGCTTTGAACTACTCCTTTTTAGTCAAATTTCATCTCGGGAGGCCAACTTCCAGCATTAATGCAATTTCGCACAATGTTTTTAGTTTCGGAACACAATTCGATGCTTTTGGACTAAAACAAAAGCTAAAAGACGCTAATAAGCAGTCAAAATCTCACTTATCAACTCCCCCAAACTTAAATCTTTGCTTTTCCTCAAGAACATAATTAGTTCCTACCTCCAAAAGTTAAGGGACATTTCAGCGAGTCAAAGATGAGCTATCCACACATCATTTGGGACCAACAATTACCCATATTACTCATGTATTATCAACAAGGCGACAAATTAAACATACATGCACATATAGTTCTACATTCGAGCTTCAAGAATTGACTTTACTTATCAAGGACACTTGCTCTATCATGTAGGTCATGGTGGACTCCAAAATCTTCCTCCTCTACTTTCCATTTGCCTAGCTCACTTAAGAAGTATAGCACTCAATCCAAAGATTTATGAAAGGTTCACTCATCTCTCTCATGAGAATGTCGCAAGTACGACTTTAAGTACCATAGGCTTGCTCCTCATGTAGATCGTCACTAATGTAAGCTCACTTGGCTTGAAATTAAGTAGGACTTATTTTGGGATGTAATGAAGGATTTTGTATTAGGGTTGGATACAGTATGGGTGAGGTTACACCTTTCCTTAAGCACTCATTTTTTATATCTTTTTAAATCCCTTTAACCCTTTTGCTTATTCACTTTTTGCATTTTTTTGTTGTTGTTGTTGTTGTTCTTTTCTTTTCTTGCCTTCTATTCTCACTGAGATCATTTATTTTCTCTTTTTGTGCCTTGATACCTTTTTCAAGTTCCTCGTCTCTCCCCCCAAACTTATGTTTTTAGCCATTAGTTACACAAGAGCGTTAAGGAAAGTTCGGGCGCCAAGAGAGGGTCACAACAAAACAGGGCTTGTAACATGGTTATCAAATGTGAAAGGCTAGAGGCACAAAGGGGTTGACTAGGGATTATGACATTGTTTGGAAATAGACGACTCAAAAGGTCCAAGGAGGGACTACAATCACTTTTCAAACCAAGCAAACTTAGGATTTTGCCTTGAAACACATTCGGGGCAAGTTCTAGACCCTTTGCACGGATACTTGGACTAGCAACAATTCATCTCACCCCTCACGCTATCGGTTGTTAAAGAGGACAGAGTCAAGGGTCCACAATGACCACATTCAAATTTAAAAATTACTATGGTCCAATTAAGCCACTCGATGATTACCAAAGTCAGCACAAGAGTCACGAAGTTACTAACTAGAGTTGTTTCTTTCAGAAACCTTATTTTTAACCATAAGCACGTAGTTAAGTGTGTTGATACCAATTGAAGCATGTTTGAGCCTACGAGCATGACTTAATTAGGTCTTTTTAATCAGTACTACTACTATTGTTAACTAAACACCAAAAATGGACTCATTCCCTTAAGAAGGTTGTCACGCCATCAATCGTTGGGACGAGCCACCCGGTTCACACAACAACTACCTTTGGAAAGAACCGTGGCATTAAGAAGACCAAAGACTTATTATCTACTAAAACAAACAAAAAAGCCAATAAATCCAACAAAGAAGCTACTAAATCCAACAAAGAAGCTACTAAATCAAACAAAGAACTAATAAGGAAACAAAAATGAAGAAACTACTAAGCAAAAACTACTGGAGATAGAATGAATGTACATAATGAGAGAAAGAGAGAGAATATATACATAATAATAAAAGAGAGAATAATATCAAGTTATTACAAGTCAATTGCCTCATAATATATCAAATATGATCAGTAAACTCCACCCCCACCCACCCCCCGAATAAAGATAATCATTGTCCCCAATGCTTAACAAAATAAGATTAAAAGAGGGGAAAGAGTGAAGAAAACTCCCTATGGCTCCTTGGGCATCTCTGTGTCCCTAGAAATGTCACCGCCCTAAGTCACATCTAACTGAATCTCACCATCCTCAACTTTGGGTGTGGCTGGGTTGGTGAACATCTAACGTACTGCCTCAGCAATGTCGGCAGTAAGGTCTGGCTCCTCAAATTGGCCACCTGGTTCCACCGGTGCTGTTGGTGCTGCAGGTCTGGGCTTGAAAGGTGTGGGTCAATTAGCATGCCAAATGGCAGATCTCCGGTTGTAGCAAGCCTGGTCACCTATCTCCGCAGCTTGTCCAATGACTTCTTGCCGGCCTGGGACTTTCTCATCTTCTTTACTTCTTTTCCTAGATCTTTGATTACTGACCTGTGTTGCACCAAGGTCTCCATAATGGTGTTATGGTTCTCTAGGATCTTCTACAATGTCTCCTCAACTGTCGGGGGAAACTGAGGTGCCTGAGCAGTTGACTATGCTGAAACAGTACTGGATAAGTTAGACAACTTTGCAGTTGTTGTCTGCATCCAATTATTGAGGCTTGCCAATATATGGGAGACTCGTAGTGCAGAAAGTGGGGTAGTAGACATGGGCACCGACTTCAAAGCCGAAGTGGAAGCTGTAGCGGGAGCTGCAGAAGGGGCTGTGGATTATGACGGAGACATAGTTGTGGCTCTGGAGGAAGTCTCGGCGGAAGTTGATGGAATACAACTGCATCAACATCTACCATAGCTGGCTCATCAGAATGGACTGCAGTGGTAGAAGTCTGAACTTTCTTCTTCGGGTTTCGCATCTGTCACAACCCGAAATCCCCACCTTAGGGACCGTGATTTCACCTAACACTTCACTTGTTAGGCAAGCAACCATTAGAGAATCATTGAGCCAGTTTTATTCAATTCAAATAAGTGAAACCAATTAAACCAAATTGAAACTAAAACGTAGTACGAAATGACATCAAAACCAATTATATCTATGTACAACCCGGATATGGAGTCACAAGTACACGAGCTTTTAGAGTCTCTACAAATAGGGTTTGAAATAAATATAAATGTCTCGAACGAAAAGAAAAGTAAATAGGGACAATGGAAGGGGACTTCAAAGTCTGCGGACGCCAGCAGATTTACCTCGAGTCTCCAAATGATAATCCGAGCTGATGCACCTCACGTACAGCTGGGACAAGTACCAAAATTTGCAACAGAAGTGCAGAGTGAAGTATGAGTACAACTGACCCAATGCACTCCGTAAGTGTTGAGCCTAACCTTGATGAGGTAGTGACGAGGCTATGACAGGACACCCACGTAAAGAAACTTGTTCAGACAAAAATATACGAACAACATAACAACAAATAAAGATTAAACATGTACTATTATGAGGGGACATGCAAAAAGGGGTACCAAATACGGTGACTACAACAGAGAATAACAACGTAAAACAGTCAATAAACCTTCAGCCAATGAGGCAGATAAACATAATGAATATAAATTGCACAACAACACTCTTCGTGCTTTTACTCAACCTCGCCATAAAACAGTAATAATGGTACGAATAACCCTTCGTGCTTTTACTCTCCATCTCTCCACAAAATAATAAATACGTCACGGCATCACCCTTCGTGCTTTTACTCTCAATTTCATCATGGAATGAAAAATACGACATAACATCAGCCTTCGTGCTTTAATTCTCTTCCTCAGTATGTATAAATAAATAATTGAACAATAATCGACATGACATCACCATTCATGCATTAACACCCTCTCCCTTACTATGAAGCAAAGAACATATAACATTCGAGAGAAAGAATGGTCAAGAATGAACCTTACGTCAACAACTTTTCCAAAATACCTAGCCTCAACTTCCAATAGTATTCAATTATCACAAATAACTCATAAATGCGGAAAGAATGATCAATTTAGTGATAAACTAGTCTAGGCATGGATTTCATAATCAAAGAAGGAAATAAATCACGAGAAACAAGTTTCTACCGCATGCTCTAACCCAATAACAACACATAAGCACTCGTCACCTCACAGATACGTTAACCAACATTTAAAAACGTAGAAAATAGGCAAACAAGTCCTAACCCCTCGAGTCAATGTTAACCACTACATTTACCTCGATGTAAAAATCGACTCAAAGCTCAACCACGACTTTGCCTTTCGGATAAGCCTCCAAACCAACCATATCTAGCAAATTATCAACCAAACAATTAAAAATAAGCCTTAGGAACTACCCACGAACGAAAAAGGTTCAATTTAGGTCATTATTGAAAATGTCAACAAAAGTCAATTCCCGGGACCGCTTAGTCCAGACCCAAAATTTGGACCAGAACCCGATTACTCATTCACCCCCAGGCTGGTTATGCAATTTTTTTCGAAATCCGACCTTAATTTGAGGTTTAAATTACAACTTTAAAAAAAATCCCTAATTCTACCCAAATCCCCAACTTCTACCATAAAAATCCTAAATTTTAGGTTGAAATCTTGTGTAATATAATTGGGTAATTGAACGAAAATAGGTTAGAATCACTTACCAACAAATTGGGAAGAAGAGATCTTGGAAAAATCGCCTCTAAGATTCCTACGTTTGATGAGAGAATAAGAAAAATCCCGTCTAACTTAGCTTTTACCCAGCTGTTGATGTCGCAATTGCGAGAAAGAGGTCGGAATTGCGAACTCCTCTTAGAATCCCAGTAATCGTAATTGCTTTAAATAGGTCGCAAATGCGAACCCTGATGCCCTCGCAAATGAGGACCTCTCCTTCACAAATGCGAAGATCCTCTATAATTTGCTGAGTCACAAATGCGACTCTGCCTTCGTAAAAGCAGAAATGGCAAGTTCGCAAATGCGAACTTTACCTCGCAAATGCGAGGACCCCCAACCATGCCCAGTCTCACAAATGTGATGGTTTATTCGCAAATACGATGCTACGATATCTGCAATAGACATTAGAAACATAGAGCACCAGCTATGATTCTAAGTCCAAAATCCTCCCGTAGCCTATCCGAAACTCACCCGAGCCCACGAGGCTTCAAAACAAACATGCACACAAGTCCAAAAACCTCATACGAACTCGCTCGCGCGATCAAACACCAAAATAACACCTAGAACTACGAATCAGACACCAAATCAAATGAAATTCTCAATGAAACTTAAGAACTTCTTTTTTAACAACCAGACGTCCGAATAACATCAAACCAACTCCGTTTCTCACCAAATTTGGCAGACAAGTCATAAATTTAGTAATGGACCTATACCAAGTTCCGGAATAAAAATACAGACCCGGTATCGACAAATTCAAATATTGATCGAATCTTTAAATTCATTAAGCCTTTAAACTTCAAATTTTTGACAAAATGTGAAAACTTGTGCGAGGGACCTCCGAATTCGATTCCGGGCATATGCCTAGGTCCCAAATCACGATACGGACCCACCGAGATTGTCAAAATATGAATCCGGCTCTGTTTTCTCAAAATGTTGACTGAAGTCAACCCAAATGGATTTTTAAAGTAAAATTTCATGTTTTTATCAATTTTTAACATAAAAGCCTTCCGAAAAAACACCCAGAGTGCGCACGCAAATTGAGGAAGGCTTAAAGAAGCCATTGGAGGTTGCGAAACACAAAATTAAAGTTTAAAACTCTAGATAACCTATCGGGTCATCACATTCTCCACCTCTAAAATAATCGTTCGTCCTCGAACGGACCTAGAAAAGTACCTGGACTGGTGAAAAGGTGTGGATATCTACTCCGCATGTCCGATTCGGACTCTTAAGTAGTTGCCTCGACCGGCTGACCTCCCCACTGCACTCGAACTGAAGCATAACTCTTTGACCTCAACTATCAAACCTGCCATGCTAGAATAGCCACAGTCTCCTCCTCATAAGTCAAATCCTTGTTCAACTGGACTGAGTTGAAGTCTAACACATGGGATGAATCTCCGTGATACTACCGAAGCATAGCCACATGGAACACTGGATGGACTGCTGATAAACTAGGTGGCAATGCAAGCCTGTAAGCCACCTCACCCACTCTCTCCAGAATCTCAAAGGGTCCGATGTACCCAGGTCTCAACTTTCTTCCTAAAACTCATCACACCCTTCATGGGTGAAACTCGAAGCAATACCCTCTCTCCGACCATGAATGCAACATCACAAACTCTACGATCGGCATAACTCTTCTACCTGGACTGAGCTGTGCAAAGTCGATCCTGAATAATCTTGACCTTATCCAAGGCATCCTATACCAAATCTGTACCCATCAACCGAGCCTCCCCTAGGTCGAACCATCCGATTGGCGATCGGCACCGCCTCCCGTATAATGCCTCATTAGGGGCCATATGAATGCTCGACTAGTAGCTGTTGTTGTAGGAATACTCCGCAAGTTGAAAAAACTGATCCCAATAACCCCCGAAATCTATAACACAAGCGCAGAGCATATCCTCAAATATCTGAATACTGCGCTCGGACTGTTCATCTGTTTGAGGATGAAATGTTGTGCTCAACTCAACCCGCGTACCTAACTCAAGTTGTACTGCTCTCCAGAAGTGCGAGGTGAACTGCGTACCTCGATCAGAAATGATAGACACGGGCACACCATGAAGACGGACAATCTCACGGATGTAGATATCAACCAACCGCTCTAAAGAATTGGTAATTGCCATAGGAATGAAATGCGCAAACTTGATTAGCTTGTCCACAATAACCCATACCGCGTCAAACTTCCTCTGAGTCTGTGGAAGTCCTACAACAAAATTCATAGTGATACGCTCCCACTTCCACTCAGGGATCTCTAACTTCTGAAGCAAACCACCAGGTCTCTGATGCTCATACTTGCTGACAATTTAGACATCGAGCTACATATGCAACTATATCCTTCTTCATTCTTCTTCACCAATAATGCCGCCGCAAGTTCTGATACATCTTGGTGGCACCTGGATGAATAGAATACCAGGAAGTGTGGGCCTCCTCAAGAATCAACTCACAAAGTCCATCTACATTGGGCACACAAATACGACCTTGCATCTTCAAGACCTCATCATCTCCAACATTCTTGGCACTACTAGGGCTGTGCATAATTTGGTAAATACCGAATTACCATACCAAAACCGAAAATATTGGTATTTGATATTCAATATTTTGGTATTTTGTTTAAGTTTAAATAAACAGTTGGTATTATGTATGGTATTTGGTATTTTAAAATGAAATACCGATACCGTACCAAAATATATATATATATATTATATTACACAATACACATTTTATTAATTATAACATAAGTATAAGAAATATAAAATTTTACTTTCCTTTATTCTCTAAGTTAACTCTAAGCAAGTGACAAGACATTTCTCTAAGTTTTCTCTCTCTAGGTTGGTATATGTTGGTTTTGGACAAAACTTTTGTCAACAAGCGTTTTTAATTTTGCACTTTTGAGTACTTTAATTAAGAATATTATCGTACATGACTCTATGCACTAGTCAATATTCAAACTGAATAAACCGAAGTTAGCGAACCGAATAAATCAAAACTGAATCCGAAAGGAGAATAACCGAACCATACCAAATTTAATTAGGTACAATATTGGTATAGCAATTTACAAAATAGAATACCGAATATACCGAATATAAATGTCTAAATACCATACTGTACCGACCGACGAACACCCCTAGGCACCATTGTGCCACACCGTGTCCCTAACGACAACCAAATGAGGGTCATCATACTGTCGCTCTCTGATGCGCTCATACAAGGAAGACCAAGCGACTGTGCAAGCTAGAACACGACTAGGCTCTGAAACATCTAACCTCACAAACTAGTTGGCCAAGCCCTGAACATTTGCAGCAAGCGTCCTCTCACCAACTAGAATATATGCAAGGCTTCCCATGCTCACTGCCTTTCTACTCAAGGCATTGACCACCACATTGGCCTTCCTGTGATGATACAAGATGGTGATATCAAAGTCTTTCAATAGCTCCAACCACCTCCACTACCTCAAATTGAGATCCTTTTATTTGAACAAATACTGTAGACTCCGGCGATCCGTAATACCTCGCACGACACGCCGTAAAGATAATGCCTCCAAATCTTCTGTGCATGAACAATGGTTGTGAACTCTAAGTCTTAAACATGGTAATTTTTCTCATGAACCTTCAACTGATGTAATGCATATGCGATCACCTTGCCATCCTGCATCAATACTGCACCGAGCCCAACACGAGAAATATCATAATATACCATGTAAGATCCTGAACCTGTGGGCAACACTAACACTGGCGCCGTAGTCAAAACAGTCTTAAGATTTTAAAAGCTCGACTCCCACTCGCCTGACCATCTGAACGGGGCACCATTCTGGGTTAATCTGGTCAATGGGGCTGCTATAGATGAAAACCCCTCCACAAACTGACGATAATAACTCACCAAATCTAAGAAACTCTAGATCTCCGTGGCTGAAGTGGGTCTAGGCCAGTTCTGAACTTCCTTGATCTTCTTAGGATCCACCTGAATTCCCTCTACCGATACTATGTGCCCCAAGAAAGTGATCGAGTCAAACCAAAACTCACACTTTGAAAATGTGGCATATAACTGGCTATCTCTCAGAGTCTGAAGTACAATCCGAAGATGTTGCTCGTGCTCCTCTCGATTGTAGGAGTAGACCAAGATATCATCAATAAACACAATCAAAAAGGAATCCAAATATGGCTTAAATATCAGGTTCATCAAATCCATAAATGCTGTTGCGGCATTCGTCAGTCCAAATAACATCACTAGAAACGCATAATGCACATATCGAGTCCGAAAAGTTTTCTTAGAGACTGATGGTAGCCAGACCTCAGAATCCTAATAATCACAATTGCATTAAATAGGTCGCAAATGCGAACCTTGGTGCCCTCGCAAATGCGGACCTTTCCTTTTCAAATGCGAAGATCCTCTATAATTTGCTGAGTCACAAATGCGACTCTGCCTTCGCAAAAGCGGAAATGGCAAGTTCGCAAATGCGAACTTTACTTCGCAAATGCGAACTTTACTTTGCAAATGCGAACTTTACTTCGCAAATGCGAACTTTACTTTGCAAATGCAAGGACCCCCATCCATGCTCGGGCTTGCAAATACGATGGTTTCTTCGTAAATACGAGGTTCACAAATGCGAGTGCAAGATCTGCAACAGACACCAGAAACACAAGGCACCAACTATGATTCTAAGTTTAAAAATCCTCACGTAGCCTATTCGAAACTCACCCGAGCCCTCGGGGCTCCTTACCAAATATGCACACAAGTCAAAAACCTCATACGAACTCGCTCGCGAGATCAAAACACTGAAATAACACCTAGAACTACGAACCGAACACCAAATCAAATGAAATTTTCAATGACACTTAAGAACTTCTTTTTTAACAACCAGGCGTCCGAATCACGTCAAACTAACTCTATTTCTCACCAAATTTGGCAGACAAGCCATAAATATTGCAATGGACCTATACCGAGTTCTAGACCAAAATACGAACCCAGTATCAACAAAGTCAAACATTGGTAAAATCTCTACATTCATTAAGCCTTTAAACTTCAAATTTTTGACAAAATACGATAACTCGAGCTAGGGACCTCCGAATTCGATTTTGGGCATACACCCAGGTCTTAAATCACGATACGGACCCACCGGATCGTAAAAAAATGGATCCGGATATGTTTGCTCAAAACGTTGAAGTCAATCCAAATTAATTTCAAAAGAAATTTTTTATGTTTTTAACATAAAAGCCTTTCGGAAAAATACCCAGATTGCGCACACAAATCGAGTAAGGCTTACAGAAGCTTTGGGGGGCTTCGAAACACACAATCAAGGCTTTAAACTCTAGATGACCTATCGGTTCATCACAACATCCATTAGTGAATACCAAGTAAAAGGCTTCTTCGGCCTCACCTTTGTGTCATAATCCCTCGGGTCTACCCTTGCATATGTGAGGTATTCTGTGATAGTGTTGGGATTCGAATAGGACGGGTCATCTTTCCGAGAAATCAGTGAGATGTTGGCCGACATCACGGTTCCCACATTGATAGGGTACCCATCCATAATAGAAGAAACCAGAACTTCCCGAGGAATAAGAAGGAAAGTCTCATTCTGGCTGGGGTCCAGTCTGCTGCAGAAAAAGGTTTGCCACCCCTTCGCCTTGAAACTAAGCATGCTCATGTGGATAGGAACCCCAGCGGTGATCCATGGTGGTGGTTTCCCCGGTGTTGCTAGAATATCTTCTAACCAAGGCCGGGTTGCATATCCCATCTCAAGTTTCTCCGGATATTCCTTTGGCTCAACATCTTCAAAACCCAAGTATGCGTTAAGTGTTTGTTGAAAAATATTACTTTGAGGTTACGCACTTTGGTTACCTTTGTCCCCTTCTTGATATGTGCCACATTGGCGTAGAATTCACGGACAAGGTACTCTTTGGCATCCCCCACACTCTAGGTGAACCACATCCACCCCTTGCGTTCCTTGAACTATCTCAACACTGCTGGGTTGTACTTCTCCAGATCTTTCAACTGAAACTATCACTCAAGAGTAAGTGAACTCACTGGCCACCAAGTACGAAAGCTGGTGAAGGCACCCAAGCTGACAAATGGTCCTCCCAGACCTCTTCCTTCTTTGACATTTCAAGGCTGACGGCTTTAGCATCTCCCCCTCTGCCATCATCGGGGATGTTCTGAACTAATGTATCTTGTGCCTCAGGGACAGGTGTAGTGGATGGCTCAGAAGCTGAACTAGCACTTTCCGAACCCTCGAAAGTGCTATGAGATGAGGACGACTCGTCCTTGAGTTTATATTCCCTGACGGTCTTGACTGTACAGCCGCCTACTCTTGAACAGAGGTTGAGTTTCCCTATGATGCTTCCCTAGACGGGACATAAGAGCTCGTCTCGAAGAGATATGTGGCTCTCTCTCTGCCGATTATAGCTTTATTTGTTATTGTCCTTTGTTGTCCGAGGTGTAAGGCACTCTTGCCTCGACCCATAGAAGGTTCACCCCTCACTTTAGAAGTGTCACATTTTCCTCTAGATCGAACCATTATCTTTATCAAGCAAAGGCGATTGTTAGTCGCAATTCAATGTTCAGATGTAAAGGAGATATGCAAATATACACCAAGAACACAGTGAGGTTCACAGTTAATTGATTCTTGAAACAAAAAGATCTGCGGTCCGCACAATTTTCTTGCGGCCGCAGATGAAGCCTTGTGGACCACATAAATTTATTTTGCGACCGCAAAAGAGAAGTGTGGTCTGCACAATTGCACTTACAACCGCACCTCTGAATCCCACAAAGTGCCAACTCTTTGATGATAGAGAATTGGATGAAGTGCGGCCGCAATCAATTTTCTGAGGTCCGCACAATAAACCTGCGGCCGCACAATTCTTGTGCGGTCCGCAATTCACAGAGGCTCCTGGACTTGGTCTTTTTGCATACTCTCTGATCTTCGACTCTTAGCCCAGCTTTGTGTTTGCACAATTCATGTGCGGTTCGCACTTTGCGCACATTTTTGATAAATTCTTCCCCTTGGTTTGCGGCTGTAGAATTCCTTCTGCGGGCTGTACATTTGTGCTTTTGCGCCCTTTATTTTATGCTTCAGACTACTCCTTTTTTAAGTCAGATTTCATCTCGGGAGGCCAACTTCCAGCATTCCTGCAATTTCGCATAATTTCATTAGTTTCGGGAACACAATTCAATACTTTTGAACTAAAACAAAAGCTAAAAGGCGCTAATAAGCCGTCAAAATCCCCACTTATCAACAACCACGAAGAAGTTGTTACTACAAGAAAAAATGCTATTAGTATGGGAATAATGGCCTTTAAAAGTCTAACGCTGGTCTCCTAAATCAAGAAATGTAGCTTAAGGTTAATTCGATTATTTTCTCCTTATTTATGACCATCTATTTTATTAAATTTTAGGCAGTTACTTTAACATTATTATATTTGACTCATACTTGCTATATCTCAGTCGTAAATGTTAATATTTATTTGTTGAGCCACAAAGTAATTTGATTCGGACTATTAGTTGATAAAGCCATTTATTGTTTATTTATGTGATTAATGTTTATATAGTTTGTTAGTCACCAAAGTGATCAAACTAAATTATTTAAAATATTCACATGCATAAAATTTCCTGATGTTTATTTTATATATGCATTTATGTTTATATAGTTTGTTAGTCGCCAAAGTGGCCAAACTAGTATGATCATGAAAAATTGCACACATAAAATTGTAGTTTATCCATGAAATTAAAAGAAATGCCTATAGTTTAAAATAAAGTGGATAAATTAAATTTCACTATTTCTAGAACTTTAGAATTTATTCAAATGTGGATCAATTATTTCATGAATAGTGAATATGATGAGGTAAATTAATATTCTTTAATCAAATATGTATTTTTTGTCCAAAGATGGAATCTATTTACTTTAATTCCACAACAGAAAGTGCCAGGGAATACCTGAAGTTCGTAGGTATTTTAGTTCTACAGATAAGTCTCTCGCTGATACATTAATGACTGAACTCACGACCATAAAATTTGATAGGTCGTGCAGTATGCAAAATCATATTATCCAGAAGACTAACATTGCAGCAAGATTTCAGACCTTGGGGATGAAAGTGGATGACTCCTTCTTGGTTCAGTTTATTCTAAACTCGTTACCTCCTAAGTATGGATCTTTTCAAATTAACTATAATACTATTAAGAATAAGTGGAAGGTTAGTGAATTGTCCAGTATGCTTACTCAGGTGGAGTCAAGAATTAAGAAACAAGGGAGTTATTCAATTAATCTCATGGGACAAGGAGCTGGTAAAGGACTTAAAGTGAAGGCCAACAAGTTCAAGAAGAAGAAAACACCTGCTAAAGCAATAGGGTGCTAAGAAGGAACATAGACAGATACGTGTCGTTTCTGTAACGAGGAAGGATACTATCGGAAAGGTTGCCTGAATCATAAAACTTGGTTCGAAAAGAAAGGTACAATTATTGCTTTTGTATGTTTCGAATCAAATTTTGGTAGAAATTTCTAATAATACTTGGTGGCTTGATTTTGGTGCAACTGCTCATGTATCTACTACGTTGCAGGGATTCCTTATGATCCAAACTATAAATTCAAATAAGGATTTCTTGTTCATGGAAAATCGTATGATGTCTCCAGTTGAAGGCATAAGGACTTATCGTTTAATCATGGAGACTGTACGTCACATTAATCTATTAGAGACTCTTTATGTATCTTCAGTTTCTAGGAATTTGATTTTTCTTTAAAAACTTGATGTTTCTGGTTTTGGTTTAAAGTTTGGAAATGGATGTTTCAATTTATATAAGGATTTTTATGGTTCTGGTATTCTTATTGATGGTTTATGTAAATTGAAACTCGATATTAGGTTTTCTAAATCCCTTCATACTATTCAACATAATATTGGAATTAAATGTAGTTCACTAGATGAAAGTTCTGCTTATTTGTGGCATAAATGTCAAAGAAAGGTTAGAAAGATTAGTAAAGAATGAGATCCTTACGAATCTAAATTTTATTCATCTTAATATATGTTTAGATTGAATTAAGGGAAAGCAAATCAAGCATAGCAAGAAAGGTGCCACAAGAAGCACATGCTTCTTGAAATTATACACACTGGTATTTGTGGTACCCTTTGATGTTTCATCTTTTGATGGAAAAAGATATTTTGTCACTTTTATTGGTGATTTTTCACGTTGTGGATACATCTATTTGCTCAAAGAAAAATCTCAAACAATAGGTGCTCTCAAGTGTTTGTTAATGATATTGAAAGACAATTAGATAAAAAGGTAAAAATTATTAGGTCAGACAGAGGTGATGAATATTATGAAAAACATAGTAAATCAGGACAATGTTCAGACCCATTTGCAAAGTTCCTCGAGGAACGTGGCATATGTGCACAGAACTATACCAAAAATACCTCGACGAAATGGTGTTGTAAAAAAGCGTAATCGAACATCTATGGATATGGTTAGGAGCATGATGAGTAATTCCTCATTACCCAAATCATTATGGATGTATGCTCTTATAACCGATGTATATTTATTAAACAAGGTTCCGAGTAAGGCAGTTCCAAAGACTCCTTTTGAACTGTGAACGGGAAGGAAAGTAACAACTTATTGTTCGAGAATCTAATTTCTTTTCTTGTGGATTATAAACTCTGAATTCCTCCGGACAACCCCAAACATGCAAGTGTCTAAAACTAGTTTATTAGTCACTCAGAGAAATCATAGTTTTAGAATTGTTGAAACCGGTAATGCAAAATTCATTGAGAATGGTGAAGTTAGTGGGAGTGTTGAAAAATAAAATGTGAAAATAAAAGAGGCGAGGGTCAATGTTCCATTACCCATGAATGTGTCTACTTCTACACAAATACCAAATATTGTTCCAGTTGTTGAAAAATACTTTGACAACACCGAGCATCATTTGGATGAAACACTTCATGAAGAAACTAACTCACAAAAATTTGATATAAATGAACCACAAGAAATGCCACTAAGAAAATCTCAAAGAGTAAGAAAATCGGGTATTTCAGATGATTACGTGGTTTATTTGCAAGAGCCATATTTTTACATTGGTCTTAATAAGGATCCAGTTACATTTTCACAAGTCATAGAAAGTAATGAGTCTGACAAATGGATTGATGCCATGAAGGAAGAGTTAAAATCTATGGAATATAATAAAGTCTGGGATCTTGTTGAATTCCTAAAAAATTCTAAAAGAATCGGGTGTAGATGGGTATTTAAGACCAAACACGATTCAAATGACAATATTGAACGATATAAAGCTTGACTTGTTGCCAAGGGTTATACTCAGAAAGGAGGCATTGATTATAAAGAGACATTTTCACCGGTCTCAAAGAAAGACTCGTCAAGAATTATTATGGATTTGGTGGCTCATTATGATTTGGAGTTACACCAAATGAAGTGAAAACTGCCTTTTTTATTGGAGACCTCGAGGAGGGAGTTTATATGGACCAACCAGAAGGTTTCAAAATTAAAGGAAAAGGTCAAATGGTGTGTAAGTTAAAGAAGTCAATATTAGACCCAAAAATGCCTCACGACAATGGTATATAAAGTTTAATGATACCACAACATCTTTTGAATTTGTGAAAAATACCGTTTATCGGTGTATATACCGAAATATCAGTAGGAGCAAGTTTATATTTTAGTCTTATATCTTGACGATATTCTACTTCCTGCTAATGATTTAGGCATGTTGTGTGAGACTAAAGATTTTCTCTATGAGAATTTTGAAATGAAAGATATGGGTGAGACATCATGTGTGATAGGAATAAAAATATTCTGTGATAGATCACAAGGGTTATTGGGATTGTCTCAGAAAGGCTATATTGAAAGAGTTCTAGAGAGATTTAATATGAACAATTGTTCAGCAGGAATTGTTCCAATTCAAAAAGGGGACAAATTTAGTCTCATGCAATGCCCTAAGAATGATGTAGAACGAAAAGAAATGGAATCAATTTCTTACTCTTCTATTGTTGGCAGCCTGATGTATGCTCAGACTTGCACAAGACCAGATATTAGCTTTGCGGTCGGAATGCTGGGAAGATATCAGAGTAACCTAGGTATTGATCACTGGAAAGCTGCAAGGAAAATCTTGAGGTACCCGAAAGGAACAGAGGATTACATGCTAGATACTCATAACTGAATCAAGTTAAGGAAATTGTCACTTTATAATAACTAGAGATCATATTTGTAATGACACCATATGGTGTAGCGACCTCAGCCATACCATAGAAAATATATTAACAGGTTGAGTCTCCACCTCTAGAAATCTGACCTCCATCTTTGACATTCCAACCCCTTTTCCCCTAGCTGGTCATGTAAGTTGAGTTGTAACTGCAATGGGGCACGTAGCTTGAGTGCTATGATGAAATTATCCGGCTGCTCATACCGAGATTATACCAAATAACTGGGAATAACCGTTGTAGGAATCTCGTAGCGGTGGTGCATTAAAAGAACTCATCGAAGCACCCCGAGTAATTAGATATATGGACTAGACTGGTTGGTTGCCCGAGCCCCTGCCGTAATAATTTGTTGTTGCAAAGAAAAATCCACTAAATCTTTTAGAACCTCGAGACCTCTTAGTCTCTTTGGCTTCCTCTTTTCCTTATCCAGGACACATTCTAACATCTAGGCAATTTCTACCGCTAGCCGAAATGAAGTATCAACTTGCCCTGGGTCGTACAAAATTTTACGATCATAATTGAGTCCTTTAATGAGTCTGTGAACTTGCTCTCTGGCTATATGAACCAAAGTAGGAGTATGACGGGATAACTTATCCAACCTGATGGCATATTCTGACACCGTCAAGGTGACCTGACGCAACCATTCAAACCATATGCGCCACGCATTATGGAGAGTCCGAGTAACAAACTCTTTCAATAGCATTTATGAGAACTGAGTCAAGTAGTTGATGTTGCAATGACTGGTCGTCCTCTTCGTAGGCTTGCCACAAACACCGACGACCAATTTCTTCTTTTACTATGTTGACTCAACACTGCTAAGCCACCCCATTTATTCATATACTCTTCATTATTCTTTGGGGTAACTCTTATCCCTATTGATGCACAATGATCACAAAAGAAAATCTCTATACAGATAAATCTTTGCGCGAACCACACAGCCTAGGAGCTCGTCAACCACTGTACTCCCTCTGAAGCACCCCAAAATCTGTAATCGTGACTTCCACGCTGAGTAGACCTTCTGTAGATTTAAAGTTGGTTATATAACTCATTTGGTACTGAGGTATAGGGTTATTAAGGAGGCGTACATACCGCAAGTCCCAACATTATCTCTTGCAAAATCTCAGGCCTTATACATTCCAAGGCCAAAACCGATATAACACATGACCCCGCAATCTATTCCTTGACGGTGGGCTTCCTTGCTTGGCACGAAGTCATAGGTCACAATGTCTGATAATCCACAATGTTAAACTTCACATCTCATTTAAATCAACCCCATTGCTTTCAACCTATTCCCATGTTCTGCAATACTTCATAGCAGCGGTTAAGAAAATCATGTGGGTCCTCAAAAGATGTACCACTGAAATGGAGTGGAAATAGTTTGGTAAACTTGTCCAACCTCAATAAACGGACTAGGGCATCCTGCAACATTGGAGTAGCTATAAATCCTTCTGGAATCTGAACTAGTCCAACATGTACCGACTGAGATAGAACCTCCGTGTCTAGATCCATTTGAGACTTTACAATAGATGTTGATGTTCGAGCTCTGCTTCTGTCTCTTCCCCTAATCGTAACTTTCATTGGGGCTTCATCTCTTGTCCGGTTGTAGACGCTTTGCGTGTCGTCGAGATTTGTGAGAGGACAATAATGGACGAGTTCAATCATCAATGATAGAATAAATTCGCACGATAGAGTAGAACAAAAGTGAAATTGTTCCTAACTTCATAGCTTCTAAGAGATAAGTACAGATGTCTCCGTACTGATCCTTCAGACTCTACCAAGCTTGTTTGTGAATTGTGAGACCTAGGCAACCTAGTGCTCTGATACCAACTTTTCACGATCCAAATTCCCAACCCGCGGGATCGTGATGGCGCCTAACACCATACTTGCTAGGCAAGCCAATGTTAGAGGAATTCGATACTTTAAACAATTAGATTATAACACTAAGTCTAAAGTTATCAAATAACGAATACTAAATAAAATGAGAAATAATCAACGAAACTTGAAGCTAATAATAATATCTAGCTACCCAGGATTTGGAGTCACAATTCACGAACTACTAATGAACACTACAAATAATTGGCTCAAGAGATAATGTATAATTGTTTTGAATCAAATAAAACAGTAGTCTAAATAATATAGAGAAGACTCCAGGAAATCTGCGGACGCCGGCAGATCTACCCCGTGTCTCCGAATAATAATGTCTTCTACTAAAATCTCCTAACTATGGCCAGTACCTGGATCTTCACNGCCGTGCATTCTTAATTATAATCTGGTGAGAATGAGAGTAAAAGCACGAAGGGTGATGCCGTGTATTCTATTTATTATTTGGTGAGGCTGAGAGTAAAAGCACGAAGGGTGATGCCATACAAGTTTCCTTTCTATTTTTAATTGATAAAATTATTGTTGATCACTGTCTGTTTTTGTCTTATTGTTTTCCTGATTTCTTATGTTAAAAATTCCCCATCGCATCTCCCTTCCCATTATTTGCTATTTTAATTCCTTAATTGTTGTTATTTATGCTAGCATGAATATATATATATATATATATATATAATCATGCTAGCATAAATAACAACAATTAAGGAATTAAAATAGCAAATAATGGGAAGGGAGATGCGATGGGGAATTTTTAACATAAGAAATCAGGAAAACAATAAGACAAAAACAGACAGTGATCAACAATAATTTTATCAATTAAAAATAGAAAGGAAACTTGTATGGCATCACCCTTCGTGCTTTTACTCTCAGCCTCACCAAATAATAAATAGAATACACGGCATCACCCTTCGTGCTTTTACTCTCATTCTCACCAGATTATAATTAAGAATGCACGGCATCACCCTTCGTGCTTTTACTCTCTCCCTCACAATATAAATAATTTGTGCATGGCATCACCCTTCGTGCTTTACACTCTTCCTCACAATATAAATAAATCATGCACGACATCACCCTTCGTGCTTTACACTCTTCCTCACAATATAAATAAATCATGCACGGCATCACCCTTCGTGCTTTTACTCTCACCCTCACAATATAAATAAATCATCAATAACATATAAAAAGGAATTTCACAAGGAATCAGTATTTCATCATAGTTTCTATTACCATTTAATATTTCAATCTCAACTCAATGTTCTCAAAGGGATTTCACAAGAAATCAATATTTCATCATGGTTTCTATCACCATTTAATATTTCAATCTCAATTCAATGTTCTCAAAGGGATTTCAGCAGAAATTAATATTTCATCATGGTTTCTATCACTATTTAATATTTCAATCTCAACTCAATGTTCTCAAAGGGATTTCACAAGAAATCAATATTTCATCCTGGTTTCTATCACCATTTAATATTTTAATCTCAACTCAATGTTCTCAAAGGGATTTCACAAGAAATCAATATTTCATCATGGTTACTATCATCATTTATCAATTCAATATCAATTCAGTATTCAGAATAATATTCATCTCGGTGGAACCGGACACAAATCTCTCAATATTTCATTAACAACAATAATCGCAGATGATAGGATTTAAGACAACCAAAATAACAAGAATTAGCATTCACTCGCATGGTATGACCTGACCACAACATATAGGTACTCTTCACCTCACATATATATTGGATTTAGCAACAAAACAAGTATCAAGTAGTCACACAACACCTATTCCCTCAAGCTAAGGTTAGACACAACACTTACCTCAATTCCGCAGGCCACTCACTGCTCAATTACGACTTTTCCTTTCGAATTCACCTCCAACACACTCGAATCTAATCATAATTAGCTTAATATCATTAATTAATGCTAAAGGAAGTAACTTTACTAAAAAATTATGATTTTCCTAAGTTTTCTCAAAAAACGTTAAAACCCAAACCCGGACTTGCTTGGTCCAAACTCGATGTTCAGACCAAATTACGTTTACTCATTCATCCCCGAGCCCGAATATGCAATTAGTTTCGAAATCCGACCCCAATTCGAGGTCAAAATTTGATTTTTTTTCAAAATTCCCTAATTCTACCCGAACCTTTAATTTCTAACATGAAAATTCTTTATTTTTGATTGAAAACTGATGAAAAATATTGGGTAATTGAAAGAGAAGAGTTTATAATCGTTTACCAACACTTTGGGGATGGACTTGTGTGAATAAAATCGCCTCTAGGTCTTTGTAGTTCGAAAATAGGTTAAAAATAGGTTCTGCCCGATTTTTAAAATTTATTTTATATAACTGGGCAGGCATTCATCGCGTTCGTGATGGGCTTGCCGCGTTCGCGAAGAGTCAGGCCCAGTGTCCTTCGCGTTCGCAATGCATGGGACGCGTTCGCATAGAACAAATTGAGTCTCCTGCCCCAGGCCCACTTTACTCATCGCGTTCCCGGAAGTCAGCACGCGTTCGCTAAGGGTATCCCACCAATGCTTCGCGTTCGCGGCCTAGACTTCGCGTTCGCATAGAACAAAATAACCCTAGTGAAATTTTACTCTACGCGTTCTCGAGTGAGGCCACGCGAACGCGAAGAACAATTTGACTGTGCACCAGTAGCAGAAAATTCTAAGTTTAAAACATCCCGTAGCCTACCCGAAATTCACCCGAGCCCTCGGGGCTCCAAACAAAACATGCACGCAAGTCTAAAAACTTCATACGGGCTTGATTGTGCGATCAAATCATGAAAATAACATCTAAAACTATGAATTTAACCTCAAAACTCATCATTTTTCTTAAGAACACTTAAATTTCACTATTTCTCAACCGGACGTCCGAATCACGTCATATTAACTCCGATTCTCACCAAATTTCACAGATAGTACTTAAATACTATAAACAATCTGTACCGAGCTCCGGAACCAAAATACGCGCCCGATACCAATGGTTTCAAACATTAATTCATTTCTTTATTTCATTAATAATTCAGCAAAACAATTTCTTTTAAAAATTGATTTCTAAGGCTAGGGACCTCGGAATTAAATTCTTGGCATATGACCAAGTCCCATATTTTACTGCGGACCTCCCGGAATCGTCGGAATATAGATCCGGATCTGTTTACTCAAAATGTTTACCCAAGTCAACTAAAACCAAATTTTAACTCTAGAAATTACTATTTCTCCTATTTTCACATAAAAGCTTTTCGGTTTCATGCCCGGACTGCACACCCGAATCGAGGTAATTAAAATTAGTTTTTTTTATGGCTAATAATCCTAGGTCAGAGTCTTAATTCATAAAATGATCCCTTGGGTCATCACAGACACTCTGAGCTCATTTATATATTTCTGATATACATTAATGATTTCCTGTTTCTCGTAATGGTGAACACATTATTGTTTTGAGATATTACAGGATAAGTCTCAATGAGACATTATTGTGGACCATGATATTTTATAGTTTATGGACTTGGTATGATGAGTTGCTAATGTTGTAGTATATGGAAGGGAGTATGTAGACAAAATGTGTATGACCGTCATATCTCACATTTAGTAGTTTATCGTATTATGGTATTTATGGACATTATAGAAGAGATTTGTTTATGCGCAGCTAATGTTTATATAATTATTCGACCAAGTGGTAGAATTTTAGATTTTTCCTCATTATTTTTGTGACCCAATAAACTTAAAGCCCATAATTAATATTTAATAAAACTCAAATCTCGTCTGTCAGATCGGTTACTTGATAGACATACTGGATTAAGTGAGAACCTCTATAAATTGATCATCTTCCCGCACATTAAAAAATAATACGAGACTTGATATTTTCTTCTTTACACATCTAAAAAGGACTAGCACGTAAACAATTTTGGACACTGTTTTCCCAATCCACAATTGGCGTACATTAAGGTGTTTCGTGGACTTGTATGAAATGATATCCCTCTGATATATTGGACTTTGTTATAAAATAATAAAAGAAGAAGAACAATATTGCAGAAAAAGAGAGAAAGAGAATTCTTATTGAATTTTGGGATGAATTACAATGGAATAGGGCCCCTCTATTTATAGAGAAAGAGAGACTTAGCCACCAAGTAAAATTCCTAAGATCTCTCTAAAATATAGACATTCACCTTAAATAGAATTCTATTTATAACACTCCCCCTTGAATGTCTATTAAACAAATAATGTGCCTCGTTAAAACCTTAACTAAAATAAAACCCAATGGAAAAAAAATTCTAATAAAGGAAAAAGAGTACACATGTTTAATAATACGTCTTTTGGTTGCCTCGTTAAAAACCTTGCAAGGAAAACCCAGTGGGACAAAATCTTGTAAGGGAAAAAGAGTACAACACGTATTAACTTCCCCTGATGAGAGCATCAATTCACATCCTTGAGCCTTTGCATTTCAATCTTGTGCACTAGCTTCTTGAAGGCTGACGTCACCAGAGATTTGATGAATAAATCATCCATAATAACTTCAATGAAGTTGCACCTTCAAAATTCCTCGTTATCACATTATCATGCTCATAGAGAATTGATAATTCATTCCACGTAATATTTTCTCAAATGTTATCATCTCTCTCCCTCATGTTAGAAAAACTAACTTTCTTCCTCAATTTTGGGAACCCATCTTTGTACATTATGGTGTAAATCAAAATATACACCACACATCAATAATAATAAGATGAAATTATTGGTTCCTGACCCTGAACCACTTGTGAGAGGAGAATATAATATACTTTCGTATATAATGTATATCAAACTGATATACATAACTTTGTTCTCATAATAAATAGTGTAGCTATTAAGTGGAGGCACTCAATAAATCATTTTGCTAAACCAGTTGTGATGTAAACCAACACATCAAGATAAACTATCTTGAATAGAAAAATTGGAAATTATGCTCTAAATTAAATTATTGAGCAAGTTACCTCACAAACAGCAGGTTGCAGGTTAATAATAATTGCACATGTAACTATCTCATAGATGCATCTTATGCGGTATACATGGCAGGTGAATGTGATGACCCAAAAGGTCATCTTACATAATTTAAGTTGTATCTGTGTTCCGAGGTTCCGAGAGCCTCCGTTAGTCTCACCTCGTTATGCGTGCGCAGCCCG
>ML253811.1:406-44158 GCA_005239495.1 Nicotiana undulata | reverse complement strand
AATGTCCCCCCCCCCCCCCCCCCCCCGAATGCTGACATCCCATGAAATTGTAATACATGCATCGTCACGTGAATTGTTTTATCCACGTGGTAATTTTTAGGGAAAAAATATAGTTTTTTTACCTTTTAAGTTCACAAATTATTTGGATCATCTCTTTCGCGCCAAATCGGAAAAAAAAATTGAAACAAGTTATATCGACTATCGTTTTTTGCACTTTGATCATCTTTCTATCTTGTTATGTGCTGCTTTTACATGGTTTCTCGGTGTTGTCCCGTCTCGTTTTTTTGTTATTGTTGTGATACCTATGCTTTCCTGAGCCGAGGGTCTATTGGAAACAATCTCTCTACCTCCACAAAGTAGGGGTAAGGTTTGCATACACACTACCCTCCCCATACCCCATTATGTGGGAATATACAACGTATGTTATAGTTGTTGATGTTTAAGTTATATCGGCTATAATTCTTTTTTTATTTGGTTAAAGATATTAATATTTTAATCAAGTTATTTTTACATATTTGGCGAAAAATAAAAGAAATATATATAGTTAAAGCAAATAATCATTACATCTAAAGAAAAATTTGAAGCTCCATTATTTTGGCTAAAAATGATAAAGTTCCAAATAAATATTTTACAAATTTGACCCAAAAAATAAAGACACGATTAAAATAAATAGTCATTGCACGAGAGAAGAAATAGAATTATTTTTTAGAGTATACACCATTTGAACCTCAGTACTTTGGCTAAACCCCTTGTACATTGATATGATAATAAAATTTCAGCTAGGATTTACATATTTGGGCTGAAAAAAAGAAGAAGAAATATTCATGGTATCTTCCTGACGGTATGGCTGAAAGAGAGTGTATTCACTCTCCTTAGATTGCCAAGTTCAAAGGTATAAATAATCCAACAAAGCTATGAAATTCAGCCAAATATAGTCGAAAGGTCTTCTTGGTTTTGCTGTTGCTGTTTTAATGTTAAGACTGGTCGTGGATACAGAAATGTGAAAAAAATAAGACGAGCTAATAGTAATATTCTGAAATATTGATGGAGTAAAAAATATCACAAGGACACTGCCAAAGCGATATATGTATGTGAAGAATAAAAAGAAGTTACATGTAATAAAGAAAATACTTAAATCTTGTATTTGCAATTGATGAATTAGTCAATTCTGACTCATCTGTAATGCTAATATAGGAATAATTCTTGTCGAGTTTTCATAATATATAATAATATGTATCATTATTTTACTCCAAAGACAAAAAATACAACACACATAACCAGACGAGAAAGAAAGCACACGTGCACAAGATATTATAAATTGAGACTTGTGAATTCCAAGAAATGGACCAGTGATTAATATTGAAAATATTGGTCAATTGTTGCTTTGCACGCTTTTGTCTTCCATTATCTACAAACACATCTTAATTATTACTCCCTCCCCTTCACATCAATTTGCTTTTTTATTTGGGTCCAAAATAAGTGTCCATTTATATAATCAAAAAAGTTTTCTTACTCATTACAATTAAATATTTAATTAATGACAATTTAGTTATACTAGGTATTTTTGTATAGAATTTAGTATTTCTTTAATGGGCGTGTCAAAAGCAAATTAATCACTTATTGTGGACCGGAGGGAGTACTCCCTCCGGTCCAAAATAATTATTTTTTTATTCTTTTCAAACAGAGTAAGTAATTCATCTTTTGACATTAATTAACAATGAAATTGACTATATTAACATTTACTATCTCTTCACCTAAACATTCCAAACAGATACCCCAATCCTATTTACTCCAAGGGCAATATAGGAAAAAAATAATTAATTCATTCTGAAATCTGAAAAAACCACTTATTTTAAACCACAAAAATAAGCCCAAAAATCACTCATTATGAACCGGAGGGAGTACCATGGATAGATCTAAACTTTAATTGTATGGTTTTAAGATTCTCATCATTAAATTCATATATATATATATATATATATATATATATATATATATATTGAGTTCACATTAGAAGTATTGAGTTCAAACGAACTTGGTACCGCAATGCTACATCCGTTCAGGGGCGAAGCTAGCCTATCAATTACGGATTCGACCGAACTCATAACTTTCAAACCTTGACTCTGTCTTTACATCGGCTACTGATAACTCATATTTTTTTTGTAGGGGTTCAATCATATTTAAAAATACTATGTCCATATTATTATGTTCTTCCTATATATGCAATTTATAAAGTACGTAGTGCTCCATTCCTCTCTTGTCTTCCAACATCTTGGTTTTGATAATTTAAGAGAGGCCATACTCCTTCATGTGTAATAAGCATCCAAAGAATACGGAATACAAGAATTTACACCTTAAAATATAATTAATTTAGTCGTACTACTTGACAACTTAAATGGATAACCATTTACAGAAGTGGAGAAAATTTATATATCATGACTTACTTTTCCTTCTCAACCATACCGTCCGTCCACATAGTATTGTCCATGTCAACTGATAATTTACATTCTATTTTTGCTTTGTTTTCTCATTATATTATGTTGAGGTACGTACTTTAATTTATATGTTGGATATACACTTGAGATAAATTCCATATCAACAAAATGTATAGAAAAATATTATTACTAGTACATTAGATGTAGGAACGACCAAGGAGAGAATTTGATGAATAAAGTTTTGTACTATATATAATTCAGAGACTTTGGAGGGTAAGCAAAATATAATTAACTTAAAATCACATTTATCAAATGTTTTTTCAAATATGATAAGTTAGTGGCAAAGAAACAATTATTGGTGGTATAATTTTTCTTTATTAAGGATGATTTTCATAAATTATGGAATAGATTACTAGGCTTTGTTCGTGTGTTCCCCATTTCAAGCACATAGGTGATGGGCCACAAAATACTCTCCCATTTTTTTTAGCCTAAGGTTCTCAAGAGGGACCCCAACTAGACTTGACAAAAAGGATATGTCTCCTCTATTCCCTTCTCCCTCTTTTAACAAAGGTTACCAATGTTTGGTTCCATGCCCCCAGCCCCAGCATAGAGCAGACATTCCTCCTTGTGCTCTTTTGCTGCCTAATCACCCAAACTAGCCTAAAATATTTCCTTTTTTTTTTAATACTTTTTATGATCGATTTTATGACCTATTACAATTACTCTTATACATAGAGGGGTCATCCGTACGACAAATACTTCATGTATGCATATATATCTTTAGAAAATTATTTTGATTTTATTCAAAAGTGCACCCGCGACCTTCAAATCCTTAATCTGCCTTTAATTCTTATAGAAGATCCACAAGAGATCCATATATAAAACAAACAATATTAGTGTAGAGACAAGGTCTTGGCTGATTACAAGTCAGTTTTTTACAGTGTTTTGTTTTTAAATGAAATGAAAGGAGCATGCTAATGCAGAATTGGAACATACTATTCTGGGAACTAGGATTTGGAATCCAATTTCCTTCTTCAACCCTCCCCCATTCCTCCAAAATGCAGTCCTTCTTTGTTAAAATGTGGCTCTTAATGCTTCCTCATTTTTTCTCCCAAAATGGGGATAAATAGTGTTACTCCAAATTTGGAGTTACACTATTCATCTCCTCCATTACTATTCATCCTTACTTTATTATTATTTTTATTATTTAACTTTTTAAATTTATTTCTTTATATACCTAATTATGTTTATGTAATATCTTTATAGTATTAATTTTACATCTTAACTTTGGCGTATAATTTTGATAAATTAATTTTCGTGCATTTATATTTTTATGTAAAAATGTAAGTTAATTTTATTATAAGTTATTTTTATTTAAATTAATTTCATTTATGGGAGCATACTAGAGGTGGAAGTTGAATATTTATGTAATATTTAATCTGAATTTTACAATAATGTAATATGTATTTAATTATCTTGTATCTCAATGATTTCACTTTTATTTGCATTATCCATTAATATATAGAAACTATAATATTTACTTACAAATTATATTATTTAAAAATTTTATGGTATAAAATAGTTTTATATTAAATTGTATGTGAAGAATATGTAAAAAGAAAAGAAAAAAGATAGAATTTCTTTCATAGAAATAATAAAAAATAAAATTTAAATAAAAAACAATAATATAATAAGAAAAGGAAGAATATAAAATGAATATTCTTTTTTGGGGTAAAAAATAGAGTAATGGTTAGAATAACTTTACTCCATTTTGAAGGAGAAAATGGAGGCAAGGGTTGAAGATGGCCTTAGTTACTAATCTTTTAATGACTTACTATATTTTATCAGATCAACAGTTTTTCTTTTCGGTATTCTATGGTAATTCATGTTGAGCCCGGTGTTTCAAGGTCAAGCTCAAAATATATACATGCATGTGCAAAAATAAGTATAAATAAAGCTAAATTTACATTTTCCTCACTACGTTAAAATTCACTATCATCAATTAAATAAACGAGACAGACAGTTAAAGCACCACTACCAATTATCTGCTTAAAATTATAGGTAAAGCACTTAAGGTTATATGTCAAAATAGCTGGAGACAGTGATTCCACGAGACCATACTTGTTTGCTTCCACCTTGTAACCTGGAGAAATGTTGCCACCACCCAACCATATATGCCCGTAAAAATAGTATCAGCTAGCCAGTTCTCGGATTGGTAATTGAAAAATAGCCAACTTTTGTAAAATCATGAAAAATAGTCATTATTTTGCTGCAACACGAAAAATTTCAGTATTGTGCACAAAGCACTTGCATCCAAATGCCCTAAGATGAGATATGTTTGGTTTTCTCCATTTAAGTAACTCATAGGGAGTCTTCTCTACAAGAGGTCTAGTCATGCACCTATTTATGATGTAGCATGTTGTATTTACAGCTTCTGCCCAGAAACTATGGGGCAGTTTACTAGAAAGAAGCATAGTCCTAGCCATATCTTCAAGTGTCCTATTCTTCCTTTCAACTACTCCATTTTGTTGTGGAGTCTTAGGAGAAGAAAAATTATGATCTATGCCATGTTCATCACAAAATTCAGTAAACTTAGCATTTTCAAATTCAGTGCCATGATCAGACCTAATTGATGCAAGTTGATTACCTAGTTGTTTCTGAGTTTTTCTAACAAAAGAAGTGAATATGTCAAATGCTTCATCTTTAGATGTTAAAACAATGTCCAAGTAAACCTAGAGTAATCATCACAAGCACCATCACATATCTTTTACCACCTCTGCTTAAGTTCTCATTGGACCACAGAGATCCATATGGACCACTTCCATCGTCCTGGTGGTGCTTACCACTTTCTTGCCTTTAAAAGAGGATCTTACCTGCTTCCCCCATGCACAAGCCTCACAAACTTTGTCTTCCTTGAACTTGATGTTAGGCAACCCTATCACCAGGTCTTTGGAGACTAATTTGCTGAGTTGACTCAGACTTGCATGTCCATGTCTCTTGTGCCAAATGAGGGGATCATTGTCCAACACACTTAAGCAAGTGAGTTCATTTTCTTGAAAGTGTGGACAGATCTAAAATATATATATTGTTCACTCTTTTTTCCTGCAAAACAATCTTGTCAGTGGTAAGATTAATCACGAAATATTTGGTAGAGGTGAATGCTACCAAGTTACCTCTATCAAACAGTTGTGATACACTGATTGGACTGAATTTTAGGCCATCTATCAAGTAGAAATTCTCAATGTAGTTAGAATCAGTCTTACGTATCCAACCCCAATGATCTCACATTTCTTCCCATTTCCAAAGGAGACATTTCCTCCTTTGAGGTCCTCAAGTGAAAGGAACTAGTTTTTGCTTCCTGTCATGTGCTTTGAGCAGCCACTATCCATGTACCATATTTGGCTGCTCCTTTTCACTTGGACCTGCAAAAGGAAATCAAGGGTTAGTCTTAGGAACCCAAACTAGTTTGGGTCCCTTTCGATAGGCAAAATAATGAATCAAATTCTTTTTGGACCAACTTGGTAGCTTATTCTTCCCTTGAACAAATTCTTTGTTCTTTTGGCTTGCCTTTTCTTTTGCATTGCATTCACTTTTATAGTGACTTGTTTTACTACAGTGAGTACAAATCTTGTTCTCAGGAAGTGTAAGGTACTTGCTTTTGGGATCCCATTTAGGTGGCAGATTCCCAAAGCCAAGTCCTATTCTATTACTACTATGATGTTCCTGCAGCCATGAAAGTGAATCGGAGGACATGTTCCATTTACAAGTTTCGTCTAATTCATGCTTAACCTAGCCTAGATCCTCCTTCAAAATTATTACATGTTCATCATTCTTATACAACTCATCTTTTAGTTTACCTACATTTTCTTCTAGAGTGAGTTGTGTGCAATCAGTTGTCTTCTTACTTGTTCCTAATTTCAGTTTTAGGTTTTCAGATCTAAGTTCTAGGATATTGGATTCAAATGCATGAACCTGGTTCTTTTGTGCAGTATTTTCACTTACAGTCTCACTAACCCTAAATTCCATGTTCTTACACTTAGCTTTCAAAATCACACATTCCTTAGATAGTTGTTCCTTTTCATTGTTTACATCCTCAGATTCATCAATGAAATCTAGAAGTAACTCAGATAGCCTTTCTTTAGACAAAAATTTAATCTTGTCTTTGAGATGAATTACACTTACCTCAGATTCCTCATCAGACTCTCCAATGGCCATACGTGCTTGTTCATCTCCATCTTCATCATCTGAGCTTTCTCCCCAAGCAGCAACCATAGCCTTTGTTGATCCTTTGTTCTTCTTGGGTTGAACTTGTTCCTTCTTCCTATTTCTTCGTTCAGCTCTTTCCTTCTTCTATTCAATTTCCCATTGAGGGAAGTTTTTGATGTGGTGATCAGTCTTCTCACACTTGTAGCGATCCTCATTGGTTTGCTTTTCAGGAACCCTTGGTTTGTTGTAGATTCCACTTCTTGAAGGACTCTTTCCTCTCATTAGGTACTTCTTGAAGTCCTTTGTGATCATAGCCATTTCATCTTCTTCTAGATCAGAACCTTCAGTGGTTCTAAGTGCCAGGATCCTTTCCTTCTTGGGTACATCCATCTTCATGGTTCACCTTCTAAGTTCATAAGCAGTGAGATTTCCAATTAGCTCATCCAACTTAAGAGTGACAATATTCTTTGATTCCTGAATGGCAGTGATTTTGCTCTCCCAAGTAACTGGCAGAACCCTTGTCAAAATCTTCTCAACTCTGTCTTCTTTAGGAATAATCCTTCCAAGAGACTTAAGTTCATTTGTTAGTGTGGTGAACCTTGTATTCAATTCTTGGATGGTTTCTCCTTCCTTCGTAGTGAAATTCTCATATTGAGAATATAGTAGAGTTCCTCTGGACCTCTTCACTTGAGGTGTTCCTTCATGAGCCACTTGCAAAGTGTCCCAAATTCCCTTAGTAGTGGTACAACTTTGAATTATGTTGTACTCGTCTAGACCAAGTCCACACACAAGCCATTTCTTGGCCTTAGCATTCTTCTCACATTTCCTCAAGTCCTCAGCAGTGCAGTCAACTCTTATTTTTGGCACATCTACTCCTTCAGCATTTTTCTTCGTGGTATCTAGAGGACCATTTTGGACAATGTCCTATAGCTCATAGTCCTCTCCTATGATGTGATCTCTTATTATGTTTTTCCACCAGGAGTAGTATTGGAAATTGAAGAGTGGTGGCCTAGCAGTGGATTGTCCTTCCAAGTTTTCAGGTAGTGCACTCATTTTGATCTTCTCATAAGGTGTTATCCTCTTCAAGGATAACCCCCTCTGATACTAATTGATGTTTTAACTTCAATACCACACAGGAGGGGGGTGATTTGTGTGGTGTCTAATTTTTTGCCTAAACTGATTATGGAAGGACCTGGTTCTTCTAAGTGTTCCTTAACCTACTATTGCTGAAATAGTAAATGCAAAAAGTAAAGAACACAAGTATTTTACGTGGAAAACATCTGGCTCAAAAGGTGAGAAAACCACGACCTACTTCTCAGTAGGATTTTCCCAAACTCTCCACTAAATCACTGAACCAAAACTGCATTTACAAAACACTTTTGTAAACCTAGGATTAACTCTAATCGCGTTGTGGCAATCAGCCTCTAACTGTTGCGACAACTTCAAGTTAACTCTAACTTGAATACTCTGAGTACCTATTACAATTGCTTCTATATAAAGCTGAAAGGTATAATATGAAAACACATATTACAATTGAACTAGAATAAAAGATAGACACTTGGAACTGCTTCTTCTATCTGGTTCATGTAGCTTCAGGTTTGCACACTTGAATCACACACGAATTGCTTGCAAAATGCCTTGCTATTTTGCTCTCAATTCACGTTTAACTTCTGCTTTTGTGTGTACTTGTAAAATTAGAATATCCTGCAATATATAGAGTTAGTAGATGAAGAAGTAACTAGAATTCTAATGCTACTCTTCCGTGGTAGAAGAGTTCTAGTTGTTCTCAACTTCTAACTCCTCTCTTATAGTGTTCTCTTTGATTAAGGAGTCATTCTCCTATGCAACCTTTTCGATCAGGAGATATCAATTATACCAAGTTAAGCTTATCTCCTTCACGTGCATTTCACATGCTCGAATCTATCTGTGTCTATACACACAAGGGATGGTCTGGTTCATGCCGGAGCTTCCGTTGTCAATCTTCAAAACAAACCTTCTCTTGGGCCAACATATACAGACGTTCCGGACGTGAAAAGGACATACTTTGAATAAACCATCTTCCCTCTTTTTGTTCTACTCCAAAAAAGCATTGTAGTTCCTTTAGATCTACTGTGTAATTAGTGAGAGAAGAAAAAGAGATAAACTCCGGTGAGGCATTGTATCAAGAAAAGAAAAGAGACATAGAGACTAAGTTGTTGGTGTAAAGGTACACCATTCATTTTGTACTCAAGATGCATCGATCACAGAAAGAGTACACCCATGCAACACAAGGAGATTGGACTAGGATTCATATTGAGTCCGAACCAGTACAAAAATTCTAGTGTCTTTATTTCCTGCATTTTATTTCTGCATTTACTATCCTATTCTTTTTTTAGTCAACTAATTGGTAAACTAGTCAACTACTTATAATTTTTTTTTAAATAAGCAATTCACCATTTCTTGTACTTTCACTCCCACAAGAGATCTACCATAACATATGTCTTACTTCTTGAGGTGTTAATCTTATAATGTTTCTTTTAATACACGATAATATGTTCAGCTTTCATTGGCCTCAACTATTCGCCAGATTCCTACCATCTCCTACCCGCACAAGTATCAAATAGCGTTGTCCTTCCAAAATTTAGGCAGATAGAAACATTATAGAAAAAAGTTCAACCCTATATGGTCGTTGTAGAACATCCAAACGACTTCCTCGCTAAAGCAAATCCCCTAGGACTCCAACTTTACGATGTAAAACATAAATAGGATACCAATAATTTTAATTGCCGTTAACCACGACCAACAGAATCTGGAGAATCGAGGTTTCCGATGTGGAACTCTTGTCGTGTCCGATTACCGTGGCGAATTGTGTTGTGAAAGGGACATGTGGGTGGAGAAGAGTTTCCAAGACAAATGTTTTCATTACTAGCTTGGAATTGTGATATTTTTAATTCCCTCCAACACTATGACCAAGAATGTTCAATGGAGTAAATTAATCAATTAGTATATGGAAAGCTATAAACCCAATGTGGTCAGAAAATTACTTTCCTACTTCCTAGATTTATAGTAGTATTAAGTATTTCTCAATCTCTGTCTTTTTGTGAAAAGAGACACATAAAGATATCTAGGTGCTTCTTCCAAAGTGTCTTGTGGATGCCTCTTTTACCTTAGACTATGTATTGATAGTATTAAAGAATGCTTCTGGTAATAAAGAGAGAAAAGTTAAGTATGGTGCTGTAACTATGTAATTTTTCTGGCACTACCAACGGGAACTCAAAAGTACTAACAGTAACAAGCAAACACAAAATAAAGAATTATTTTCAGCTGGACAAAATCCATTAGGATACAGTATTCCTGGAAAAGAATAAAGAGGGTTCTCCAACAGTGAGAATAAAATGTACAAGTATAGCTATAACATTCGGAATTTCAATTTAAACAAAAAGGATATAATTGATCCTACAATTCTCTAATCAAATCTATGAGAGCTTATTATCTTGCCTTCTAAACTTGTGAACCTCAGACTGAACCAAACACTCAGAAAACGACATTCAGCTCAGGTAATGTTCAATTGGTCTGTGAAACTTATCTGCTGCTATTCAAGTGCCAATTGACATTCACAATCATATCGTCCAGGCCAAGGACAGATGTGCTCCCTATCGTTCAGTGATTGAAATCTACAATACACTGTCTCTGATTACCTGTTAACTTAACATACACAGCCGCTCACAGATGTAGGGTTTCAAACCGAAGCTGAGCAGTAGGGCAAGGATCAGGATGTTGGGAGGCGAACATGACAATGAGAAACACCTTCACTGAAATTGGAGTTCTAATCATTTCGGTATCAATACATTCCCTTAAATACAGGGTTTGTGCAACATATGCTAGCCCCATATTCCTCATATTCAGCCTTTGTATGGCAAGCCTGATATAACGAAACAACTAAATAGGTCATATTTGCACATCAGCAACTTACAAAGAGCAACTTGAGTTGCAGTTATAAAACCTCAAGTAAACAGAAACAAAATGATTAACTTACTGCAAAAAATTCAGGAGTTGAAGCAAGTACAGATCCTCCAAACCAAACTGCATATCTCTGAATAGGATGGCTGACCACATTCACTTCAACTGGTTGTGCCTAAGTGAAATTTTTTCAGCAGGCGAGCATTTTTAAGTACCAAAGACCAAAGATTCATTTACCAGTTAATTCAGATATAATTAAGCACAGATGCTTACTTTTACATTTCCACCTAACCGAGCATCTGATGCCAGAACACGAGCATCCACAATCTTCTTGAGATCTCGTTGCAATCTTCGATGGAAGTCTTTGAACATCGTGGATCCTCCAGATAAAACAATATTCTGGAATTTTCCAAGGACATAAAAATATCACATCCACATTCAAAGGGAAAATTTCAAAGAGCATGATATCGAGATCTTTAATGATTTTTAGCTCAGCCATATAAGGGAAACTTTTGTACTGGTCACAAAATGCTGGATCACTTGATTAGCAAAAATCTTATCAAGTTAATCAGCGAAATAATTTTACCTTATATAAAGCTCTTCTTGTGTCTATAGGCGCAGACTGAATACATTTGTCTATCACATCAGGTAAAGGAGTTGTAAAATCACTGTTATACATCTCGGGATTGAAGAAAACCTGCAAAAACCCGAAAAGCATTAAAGCAGAAAGACGTTCACCCAACCTAGTGATAATGCATCAGAAAGCAATCACCCTACAATCCCTGTCTTCTTATTTAGCTACGACTATGTAGATTATTAGAGCTTTTAGAATTCACTCTGCCATGCAGCAGATCAGCAGTATCTGAGGTGTACATCTGTAAATAAGTGGCGCAATGTCTACTCATTAACCAACTTATAACTACATGATTAGTCTGCTTGGAACAAGCTGCAAGAAAACCTTGAAGTTTGAAATTATCAGAGATCAGAGAGTTGGAGCACAAAGCAAACCTCGGGACCAAGAAATCGTTCATAGCCAACGTCACATGAATAAGGTGCTCCTGTCTTTGGTTTAGTACCTCTCCAATGCTTTATGTACTTCCCTGGCTCTTTGTCATGCTTATTAAACTCCTGAAATCAGTTGGGGGAACAAAATAAATCACAAGTGACCCTCGGTTGCAAATTTCACCTCGGATATAAGAAGATGATGATCAACAGCTTAAATCTTTACAAAATCAGTTTGCTGTCACTCTCAGAAACGTAGAACAGATTCTTCAACTCGAGAGCAGGATGTAAGAACAACAAGCAGAGTAGGGATTACCAGAGCAGGATTTAAGAACAACAAGCAGAGTAGGGATCATAAGAAGGAACTTCAAAATTTTAGTTTTCCTCTTATTACTAGGCATTGTTATGAATTGAATCATACCTTGACAATGTCTGAGCAAGTGTAACAATACATTTCCTTGACTTTCCGGGCTACTTCAAAGGAATCCTCAGGTGGAACATGCTCCCCCCTTTCCTACAATGAACCACAAAAATTTGATTGAACATTTAAGAGCTGAATTGCTGACAAGCACCTTTTGAAAATTCAAACTGAGACCTCAAAACACGTCTATGTGCTGGTACTCGGATAAAGTCAATTGTGCAAGCTTTAGAACGATTGCCCACGAGTGAAGGACATGTGAAAACACTAGACAAACCCGATTTTGGAATCAAAACTCTAAAGGAGTAAAAGGAGGTTCATAGCATGAATCAGCTAATGTAGCGGTACTTCTATTAGTGAAAATAAACTGTTGGTTTAGCAATAGAGGATCAGTCGGAGATTGATGATAAAAGATGTCTTTCTACAAATTTTCCAATTATAACACTTGCTACAGCAACTAACAAGAAATGTTGTACTTGCATAAAAGAACAATGCTGTAAGACCTCAGTGTTATCTTTCGGGCAAAGAATCCTTCGATCATTACTGAGGATGAGCATACAAAGAGGAGATAAACAGCGCACAGCCATCCTGTCTTCACATAATGAACAAATCTTGAAACTACGTATTGCCAGTCTCACCTTAATCATTCCAAGTAGAGGAGCTTGCACACTATGGAAGATATTTCCCCCTTATACAATTAGTCAATTAAAGAGGTAGTCATTTCTAGTGGTGCAATTACTATATAGTTTCCACATCTTTTTTCTAATAAGTAATCTTTTGTTTTCATTCTCTGAATCCTTTTTGAACTCAAATTAAATTTATTATAGCAACAGTGACAAAACGCCAAATGGCAGGATATAAGAATTCTATTTTATTAGTCCGACTTGATTCTTTTTCTTAATAAGTTTTATTCGTCTGACTCAATAGAGAAGAGAATTAGGGGAGTTGAATGACGAGAATAACACATTTTTTCTTTCAACCACTTCTGAGAGATGTGGTACAGACCCTCATGAGTTGTTGAATGAAGAGTGTAACATCTCTCCCAGCAATGGGGATTGACTTAATGCTACTCCCAATAACATAACCTTCAGCAACAGGTACGACATGACTAGCACCATCTCCGATATCCACTATGACTCCAGTCATTTCACACTAAAAAAGGACAAGTAATATATGATTAGTATATCAAGAAATATTATGGATCTCATAAAAGTTCAGTCAGGAAGCAGATGAAAAATAAATATACAAAACAAGCAAGTAATAGATGTACCAACAACACAATGTCACCAAACATCTTGCAATTCTCTTCATAGCAAGAAAAAGGTAAAAAGAATATCTAGGTCTAACTGAAGATGCGACATGAGCTTGTTAGGGCCTTTAGACGATGGTTCTTCAATGATACCCTCAAAGTTTGATGACGATTACAGCTGGACTTCTTTCAGGTTCCTAGTATGACATTATCTTAGGAATTCTTCTCCATCCCTATGTGTAAGGAGTAACTTACTACGCAAACAAGCTTGCTAGCGTGTTATAATGTAAATTTTGATGGTGGTCCTTAACGACTGGATAATTATTATTGCCAAATTCGTTTCCACTTATGATATGGAATTCTTTATTATGGGAATTCTTTCCCATCCTAATATATTTAGCATTGTTGGTAAAAAATAACTATCACTAGTGTTTTTAAAAGCACAAAACGCAAAAAAATCAACAAGGTCCACAAGGCTTGAAGGCTGAAGCGGAATGCACCTTATTTGAAATGAAGCGCATGCTTCTTTGAAATGAAGCACAAAATTTAAGAAAAATAAAAATATCAAATATATAAGAATTGACCTTACCGAACCGATTTTTTTAATTATTTTATTTTATAAAACCGTAGGTTTCAACATAAAAATCCATAATTATATTAGGGTAGGTTTTTAATTTTATAAAGAAAAAAAAAACTAACTGAATAAATATCTATGAAAAACTATATTTTATACATCAAGTTTAAAAATAACGGAACATTAGAAAAAAAAATTCCATGGGCCTTGGGGTGGATTTGGATGGAAACTGCTACAAATAACGCTCATACATACTAAGTTACTACTGAAATTAAAGTAGTTTCGGCAATTTTTAGCAGCAAGCCACTAAGGTATGTTTTCTCCCTTTTTTCTTCCCCTTTGGTCTTTGTGATTTTTGAGTCAAATATTAAGTCTATATTTATTTTTCAAAAATTCAAGTAATGCCACATGCTATTTTTTAAGATTTTATCTTTTGAGCTGCAATTTTTTTGTTAGCAACACAGTAACAAGTAAAAGATAGACCAATAGTTTTTGGTAATCTCTGTTAGAAGTGCACATCTTGTGTTGTTGCAATATTTTCCATGTAAATCAAAACCTGGAATTTCGTACTTCTGTCGGATCCTCCCTATCTCCTAATCGAGCTTGTGTAGGCAGATGTTGCCCGGTAGGGCCGATAGTAATACACTGTGTGGGACGGAGTAAGGGCCCTTCTCACCTCCAACGAGTCGTCCGGCGTTGCATCTATACAAGCCTTGTAGTAAAAACTGTACTCAACAAATATATAGTACTTATATACTTAAATGTGTTATATTAAAGCTTGTTGTTATTGAACATAGCAAATGAGACATCCTAATAACACTACGACCTCATTTGTTTGCACTTAATGGAGCTCTGAATCTTAATCATTCAGATCTCAGATATTAAGTGCGTTTATTTTTTAAGCCTGAATCTTATGCATTCAGATCTTAATCATTAAGTGTGTTAATGTTTTTACTTTACAATCACTTAATGGGTCTGAGTATTGATTAAGATCTATAATATAGACTTAATTTCATTAAGATGCTAGCATCCACATTCATTACTAGTTGTCGCCACCGCCTACCATTATCAGCTACCACCACCACCATACTCAACCATAGCCACCCCCACTACCACCACCCACTACCATTCTCAACCACAATCACACACTCACCCACCTCAACTACCACAACCAATCATCATCAACATTCATAGCCAGCACTAGTGTTGTCAAAGGCGAAAAGCTCTAAAAAGCACTCTAGGACTATTTGGGCTTTAAGCGCAAAGCGCACTTAAAGTGTGGGCTTTAGTTAAAAAAGGTGCAATGAAGGAAATAAATAAAAAATTTGAATGTATTTCAAGACAAAGCAACAAATTCATTTATAAAGTTTTCTTTAGCAGCTAATACACTTATTTCTGATTATAGTTGTTGTTTAGTGCCGCTTGATTTAAGTTAGAACTCATGGACAATGAGGCGCACGCCTCGGCCTTACACTAAAGCGCAACTAAAGCGAGGCGAAGCGCCCTCCTCGAGCTTTTCTGAGCTTCAGGGCTTAAGCGTGCCTTAAATGAGCCTTTGACAACACTCGCCAGCACCGCCCACCATTATAAACTACCACCACCACATCACCTTCCTCAATAACAATCACAACCACAACCACAACCACAACCACAACCACCATTATTAACTATCACCACCCACCTTCCTCAACCATAATCAGCATCGCTACCAATCACCAATAGCTACTACCCGGAACTACCACCATCAACTAAAATCACCACCAACTACTGCTTCTACTCATCATTCACAAGCACCTCTATTAGCCATCACCACCACCAACTACTATATTTAAAAAAATAAATTTTATATATATATATATATATATATATATATATATATTATTGATAGGATATTAGATTAATTAGTATTTTATACGAATTATAGGATTATTAATTTTTAAATAAAGATAAATTTTATATATTCAAATGGTAAAAAAACAAACTATCTTAATCATTTAGTATTCAGATCTTAATACAAATCTTAATATTCGAATGTGTATTCAGATCCAAATGTCTTAATCTTAATACACATCTTGATATTCAGGTATGTATTAAGATTCAGACGTCTTTATCTTAAAAAAAACAAATGAGGCTTATGACTCCTACATGACATTTTAAAAATAAAAACCAAATGACACTGAATTTTACCAATACCGAAGAAAAACCTAGATGATTGGATGATTTCGAAAAGTCTAATATTAGTTATACACAATAGAGTAACCAAAAATTGGTATGATATAGATTTCTTAAGCTAACAGGTTGAACCAAACCATTGACACCCCTAATAAAAGATAATTAAACTCTTTCACTACCGCTCCATTTTCCTATTCTATTAATTAACAACACCAAGATTTTGCTGACCAGAAGCTTTTAACTCTCCAATTCTTTTCTTTTTTATTTCTAGTTCTTTTGTTTTCTCTTCCTTATGCCTTGACTCTTTGGTTTTAATTTGTCTCCATAAAATTATATGGTATCCATATATATAACATATAACTCACTTTTAAAGTTCTTGTTCAATCTTCCTTACGAACATTTAGAGCAAATGTAACATCTATCTATTCAAAAGCGCATGATCTAAATTCCACAAAACAAGTTAAATGGATAGAATGCCACAAAAAAAGGATAGTGCACTTAAGAAATATGATTTTTGAAAAAAAGTAGTTTTGGAGTTAAGTTGAAAAAAGGTACTTAGAATTTGAAATTATGTTTGGACATGCATTTCACTCGAAAAAATATTGCAATTTTGTGGGGGAAAATGAAATAATACATGAAAAAGTGATAAAACCCACTTTTTCAAACTTAGAAACTCATCTCCAAGAAAATTTTGAAAGATTCAGTCCAATGTATAACCAAACAAGTTTTGAAAAAAAAATCGATATAAAGAGAATTTTGTATGGACAAATGGGCCCTAAGGCTATTTGTTAAAATATAAGTTTCATCTACAGTAGAGAGCATTGACACAACCCTCTCAAGTGAGTAGCACCTTGGCATGAATCTTTCCAAATACACCACGAACAAATCTATTCAAAATGGAACATATCAGTGTTAGATGATACAATCCATATACATTATTCACTCTGATATTTGTACATATACTTCACAGTTGCATGGTTGACGAGCTCTATTTTACCCCCTCTAATTGTACTTGCACTGAATGAGATTAACAACATGCAAACACTTGTATTGAAAGCAAGAGATAGCCATCCTTTTTTTGATAAGGAAAAGTAAGAGATAGCCATCTATCTTGGCCTTACACTTCATCCAACAACAGAGCTATAAATATTCGGTAACAGTAGACTTAAGTAGAATTTATCACATTTTGTATCGCAATGCACAACCAATCAATAATGTCGTATGTAAGGGTAGATCAGCTCATCAGCCGATGGACTGCTAATTGTGTCATTTTCCGTATATGTGCAAATAAAAGCTGCCATACCATATTACAGTTATACCATCTCGTGCTCTAGTTTATTTAACTGAACAAAGCAAATCAACAACTACAATTTTTATGACTAGTAAAGGAGGCAATGATTTCATATGACCAATTATTTACCGATCTCATGTGATATATTTATAATGATCTCCTGTCAAAGGGGCAGTATAGCTAAAAGGATATCTGAATTGGACTATAAAACTGATCTCCCCTAAGAAGGAAAGAGAGTTTCCTGCATTGGTGCACTTAGTCTTTTATCAAGCTACTTGTTAGCTAAGCAAAAATAAATCCAAAATTTTAAAAACATATTAACAAACTTAAGACTATAAAGCACACATATTGCTGCACATATTTTACTCCTTTCCAGACGAAGCAAGGTCAATCATGAATAATTGTAAATTTAGTCTCCTAATGGTAGTGTTATCAAAGGCGCGGTTAAAACGCACTTAAGCCCTGAAGCGTAGCTCAAAACAAGTTGAGTGTTTCGGCTCGCTAAGCGGGCGCTTTAGTATTGTCATCAAGGTTCTAAGACATACTTTTCCTTACCTATGAGCGTAATCCTAAAGAGGCGACATTAAACAACTGATATTTCACTTTTCAATTTCTTTGTCCAAATATATAGTATTCATGTTTATCAATATTAGTCTTGGACTATACATACATATTTGTAGTTTTTCTCCATTTGCGCCTTTCTTCATTAAAGCTCACGCTTTATTTGCGCTTTGCACTTAGAGCCCCAACAGACATCAGAGCTTTTTTGCGTTTTTCACTTTTGATAACACTGCCGAATGGTACACGTAACGATCCAATTTATTAGCTTCAACACAAACAGCTCATTCTTCTAATCCCCTAGAAATTAAAAGACCCAAAATTACTTGATAAGGTCCTTTTGCTACCTAAGTATTGTCCGGAAATATATACTAATAAACCTATCAATAGCAGAAACTTTCAAGCACATAGGCTACCAACCTTAGATGTAGTGTAACCAGCAGCCAAAGCAAGCACCGGTTGCACAGCAATATAAAGCCCCGGTACATTGAAAGTCTCAAACATAATCTCACCGGTATATTCTCGACTTTCAGGTGCAGTCATGGGGCTCTCAGTTAATAGAAAATAGTGATCCTCGGGATCACAACGAAGGTAATCAAATATACACTGTTGCCAGAAACGCTCCATGGCATCCCAGTTATTAACCTGACCTTTTTTAATTGGATAGGTAAGATTATAAGTGTTACTACTAGATTTAGATCTAGTCAATGCCTCTTCCCCAATAAAGAAATCCAGATCCGCGATAACACCTGCACTGTGCTGGGCTAGCCAATTGCTACTCTTAGTCGTGGCTCGAGTCTGGTTCACAAATGACTCGTTAACCGCAACCACTGTTGGTGCAATGAAACTTGGCTCCACATTTCCAGCAAAACCCAATTTAGTGTACCTGAAAACATGGAGTGGTGACCATAGGTAAGAACAGACCAAAATTTCCAGCAAAACCCAATTTTGATAGAGCTGAAACATTAGGGGCAAATCTGGAGTGTAACTAGTGTGTTCATTTGAACCCAGTAGCTTTGACTTTGACGCTATATATGAGTTAAAAAATTCACTAAATAAGCATAAATAATTGATTTCAGACCCCGCAAATCAAATGAGGAGTCGTAGAATCCTGAACTCGAACCCATAAAGTTCAAATCCAGAATCGCCTCTGTGAAACATTAGAGGAATAACAAAGTTACGAACCCAATATCGTTGAGGAAATTAATCAAATAATTTAGAGAGCATACCCTGTTCCATTGTCGATGACTACAGCAGGGCGAGAGGTAGCAGGGTCCATGAAGAAGAGAAACGGAAAGAGAAAAAGCTGAATGGGTAGTGACAGGGGATCTGCGGTTGAGATCCAATGAGAGGTTTAAGGGGGAAGATCATGGTCGTTGAAACAGAGAAGGGGGTTGATGAAAAGAGGACGTCAAAAGAAGGGAATAGCAACAGCAGAAGATTCTGGTGAGGATAATGGAGGTGGGTGAAAGATACAGTCCATCCATTTTCTCAATCACAAATAAGGAGACAAGAATTGAAGTAGAAGTAAAGAAGAAGCTTACGACCTTTGGTTAAACTAATTAATCTATTATTTAAGAGGTTAATAGCCTGTTTGGCCAAAAAAAAAATTTTTTGGGTCAAAAGTGTATTTTTGGTCAAAAGCATTTTTGGTCAAAAAATGAGTTGTTTGGCCAAGCTTTTGGAAGGAAAAAAGTACTTTTGAGTAGAAGCAGAAGCAGTTTTGGAGAAGCAGAAAAAAGTAGCTTCTCTCCAAAAGCACTTTTGAGAAAAATACACTTAGAAGTAGTTTTCAAAAACTTGGCCAAACACTAATTATTGTTTAAAAGTGCTTTTCAAATTAATTAGTCAAACACAAACTACTTCTCACCAAAAGTACTTTTGAAAAAAGCACTTCTCAAAATAAGCTGATTTTAGAAGTTTGGCCAAACGGGCTATAATTCTAGTTAAACATAATAACTTCACATCTACTATGAATAATGTAGGAGATGTAACTATGTTGAGGCACATTTAATGCACTAGATATTAAATGCCTCGAATGCAAAAATGTGTTAGAAGTATCAAATATTAAATGACAATAAATGGCACCAAATGTAAATAAAGAGGAAGATTCACCTAATATTAAATGAGGTGGATGATTACTCTCTCTGACAATGATGAGTGATAGGAATCTATGACAATATTGAATACTTTCTCGGTTATAGTGTAAATGACAAGGAATAATCCAAAAGGACGAATCTCCTTAGAAAGATATTCTTTGTATTTATCTAGAGAGTTTGTTTTTCAAAAGAGTTCTTATCACTTAGAATGTTACATGCCTTTTGCCTTATCTCTCATTCTATTTATATGGGACATTCCTCCAAAGAACCCTAAACGTAAAAACACAAAATATATTCAATGGGATATTCCCTCTAAAGATCCCTATACAAAACTAGCCGTTACTGTTTCTCATAACACTCGACTTCGGCCGTGGTTGACTGCTCGACGATAAATTTCGTTACTCACTGGTCGACCTCGACCAAATAGCTCATGATAATCACATCTTCGTGCTGAATTTCCTCAACCGAATTTTGACCCATACAGTTAGTCCCTCCGCTTATCGAGGTTGTCTTTTGGTCGACCTCGGTGAGCGGACTTCACTAGTCGCAATCGAGAATTCAGGTGGGCAGGTCGAGTAGTAACAATCAAGGTTGAGGTGATAACGCGGCGCTTTGCAGGCCACAACTTATCGTGACGTTAGTTCAGACTAACGTCACAACATCATGCGTCATTATTACGCATCTTCCTGATGCGTTGCATCGCTTCCCGCGCCTCTCTCGCTTCGACATTCGTGTATCGACGGTTGATTTTCTCGATTAGGGTGCTTGTGTTCTTTATAAATACGGATTGGAAACCCCTCGTATGGTCATTTGTATTCTCTGGCATTTAAACCTTCATATATTCCTCTCTTCTTCTTCTTCTTCTTCTTCTTCTTCTTCTTAATGTATTCTTACTCCCGTTGCTTTCACTTTCGCATCCTTGTTTTTCTCTCTGGCGGCTTTAGCGATTTCTGCTACTTCTACCTCTCTCAAGTTTGTACTTTCTTCACTTACAAGTAACTAAAAATGGTTAATGCATCTTCTGGATGTGGAGAGGCTTCTGACCTAATCCCACTGGCAGTGAAAATGCCTCATCACGACGATGGAGTTGCCATTGTTGCTGAGGATGAAAGCTTCCTCGATGTGGAGGAAATAATTCCTCGTAATGACAAAGTCAAGTCGGACTTCTCAAAACTGCCCGCAGACGAGTCCAAACCTGGGGAATTTGAAATGGACGCGGCCGCCCTCGCTGAGCTTAGGGCCAAGTTCAACATCCCGGCTCACATCGACCTAATCCCGGGTGGTCGCGACGTGGTACAGATTCATCGCCCTGGATATTGCGCGTTTGTAACGACTCGGTCAATCGTTACATAAGAATTGCATTTTAATTACTATTATTGCCTTGTCATAGGTTGGTTATACTTCTTATGATGTGTTAGAGTTGGTAGGCTCGGAATCGGAATAGTTGTAGTGAGAATTTAGCCACTTAGTCTTTAAAAATAGCCTTATACTTGGAAAAGTCAACTGAGAGTTGAATTATTGGTAAACAACCTTGAAATGTGGATTTTATGGCACGGATAGATTCGTTAGGTGATTTGGGACTTAGGAGTGTGTTCAGAATATTTTTGTGATGACCGATGTAGAATTAGGCTTGAATTGGCGAAAGTTAGTTTTTGGTGATTTCCGGTCGGCAGTGAAAAATAGGCTATCGGGGTTGGAATGGAATTCCGGAAGTTGGAACAGATTCGTAATGTCATTTTGGGATATGTCTGGAAAATTTCAGGTCAATCGGATGTGTTTTGGATAGTTTCGGCATCGTTGGTGGATTTTAGAAATTTCAAAGTTTTTAGGCTTGAACCTGGCGTGATTTTGGTGTTTTGATGTTATTTTTGATGTTCCTAGAGTGCAACTAAGTTATAATGATCATTTATGATATGTTGGTAAATTTGGTTGGGGTCCCGAGGGGCTCGGGATCGATTTTGGATGGTTAACGGGCACTTTTGGACTTAGAAAAATAGTTGTTTTGCTGGTGTGTTGCATGTATGAAATTCTTCTATGCGATCGTGGGGTGATGTATGAGATCGCATAGGTCAGTTGGTGAGGCCCAGGAAATTGTTCTGTGCGATCCCAGGTGAGGAGGTGCGATCGCAGAGTAGAGGGAGAGAAGGCAGTACGGTTGCGAGGAAGTGGTGTGCAATCGCACTAAGGTAGAGGCGCGCGTGGGGGTGAGTGATGCACTGTGCGAACGCAGGCAGTGTGGTGAGATCGCATGAGGGAGTGAGGAATGCACTGCGCGAACACGCTTGAGTGCATGCGAACGCACTGGGTATTTTATAAAACCTCGGCAATTATATTAAATTAATCCGCGACCAATACCCACTTTTCCACCATTTTTGAGGGGGAATAGAGCTTTTGGAGCTATTTTGAAGAGGGAAAACGATTGATCTTCATTAAGGTAAGGATTTTGGACCCCATAACTCGATTATATGTGATTAAGGACTAAATTAACAGTGTTTAATTGGGGAAAATAAGTAGAAAAAGGTGAAGTTAGGGCTTGAGATTATGAGGCCTTTTAGGGATGATTTGAGGGGTCAAACGGACTTCGATTTCAGAATTCTTTATATGTACAAACCCGTGAGATGATGAGGATCGTTTTGGTATAAAGTTTGTCGAGTTCTGAGACACGGTCCCGGAGGTCGGATTTTGGCTAATTTTGGGTTTTGTGTATAAAGTTGATATTTTTCAATTGGAATTCATTCCCTTAGCATAATTTGATGTGAAAAATCTGAACTTGATAGATTTGGAGCACTCGGAAGTTGATTCGATAGGCAAGCGTGTTGCGGAATAGCTTTTCGGGCTAGTTTGAGGTAAGTAATATCTTTAAATCCTGTCCTGAGGGTATGAAACCCTGAACTTTACATCCTTTAGAGTGACGCGCACAATGAATGACGAGTGTGGGGCGTGCACGAACTGAAAATTTGTAAGAATGTTCCTTTTTAGGCAACTATTGAATTGCGAAACTGCTTTTAAAGCATATGTTCACCAGTATTACTACGATTCGTTATACTTGGGTTGTAAGCCATGTTTGGGGCCTAGTGCCGATCTGTTTTAACCCCTTGGTGGCTACTTTTACTGATATTCCTCACTTATTATATTATGATTTTTCACTCTGTCTTTCTTATGAAATTGTTGACACTCCTACTTGATATATTACTATTTCTTGAAATGAAATACTATTTTGGGTCGAGAACCCCATTTTATTCATGGCCCGAGTGGCATGCTGAGAGTGTCTGACTGAGTGAGGTCGAGGGCCAATATTGTGAGGATGTTATGATATGAGAGAGGTCGAGTACCTGAGAGTGATTGATGCCATGATTTGGCTTGTTTATAGCGCTTGGGCTGTAGGAGCCCCTCCGGAGTCCGTACACACCCCTAGTGAGCGCAGGTACCTACTGAGTGCGAGTGCCGAGTGATGAGTGATTGGGAGGCATGAGTGACAGTGAGGTTGCCCGCGGGGCTGATACTGAGTGATGGTGAGGTGCTGAGGGAAATTGTTACGAGTGATGATTATGGCCCGAGGGGCAGTTTTATGATGATATTTTACTGAGTTTTTGACTATGATTCACTTCATTTTTCAAACTGATATTACTGAGAGTTTTACTGAGAAATATTGGAAAAATATACTTGTTTCAAAGGATTTTATGGAAACTGGTTTTCGAACTTGTGTATATTGTATTGAGACTTGATGTTTTACTGTTTTGTGGATTGGTGTTTTGTGCTGTGTGTTTCATATACTTCAGACTGTGATTTATTTTTATTACTACTGAGTTGGCGTACTCATCATTACTTCCTGCACCCCTGTGTGCAGATCTAGGTACCGGTTCGGAGCAGTAGTCGTCCGAGCTCGTTGTCATCAGCGTTTGGGATTTCGAGGTAGCTGTCCAGCGTCCGCAACTTCTCCACTTCCCTTCTTCATATAGTACTTAGTATTTGATTCATAGACATTTATTATGACATTAGCAAAGTTAGTTTATTTCTTAGATGCTCGCGATCAGTTGACTCCAGTCTTGGGGGATTAGTTTAGACTGTTGAATTATATTATAATTGCTTAAAGACTTAGAGAAAAATGTTAGTTGCTTATTTTGCTGATTATTATTGATTTTCGAATTATTATAATAGAACAAATGTGTAGTAATGTGATGGTTTGCTAGCCTAGTTCCATGATAGGCGCCATCACGACCTGTTAGGATTTGGGGTCGTGACAAGTTGGTATCAGAGCTCTAGGTTACATAGGACTCAACGGTCATGAGCAAGTTTAGTAGAGTCTTGCGGATTGGTACAGAGACGTTTGTACTTATCTTCGAGAGGCTACAGAACTGTTAGGAAAAATCTTGTTTTCTTGAACTCTTTCGTGCCAATCTATTGGTTCTTGAAATCTAAACTCATGTTGTTTCATTCTCTCACAGATGGTGAGGAAACGCACTACCGATCAGGGTGACCAGACACTAACCAGACCCACAAGGGGTCGAGGCCGTGGTGGAGTTGGGGGACCAGCCTGCGCAACAGTCGGGGCAGTACCACAGGATCCCCCTATCATTCAGTATCAGGTTCCTGCCGAGGGTGCTCCAGCGGGACAGGCTCAGGCACCGGCAATGCCTATTATTATTCCGGGTCTTCAGGAGACCCTGGCTCAGATATTGACGGTGTGTACGAGTTTGGCTCAGGCAGTTGCTATGTCTACTACTGCCACTGCAGCTCAGGCTGGGGTAGGCATTCAGACTCCAGCTGCCCGAACACCTGAGCAGGCTATACAGGGTATTCAGGCACCGGGGGTAGTCCCAGCCCAACCGGTTGCCCAAGCTCAGGACTATGTGGTTCCAGTTATGCTTGAGGATGAGCAGCGTAGGCTGGAGAGGTTCAGTAGACTTCAGCCTCCAACTTTCAGTGGCACAGAGGGTGAGGATGCCCAAGGTTTTCTGGATAAATGCCAGAGGATACTACGTACTGTGGGTATTTTGGAGACTAGTAGGGTCTCATTTGCTACATTTCAGTTTGCGGGTGTTGCTTTCACTTGGTGGGAGGCATTCGAGAGGCATAGGCCGGTTGGTTCAACACCTCTCACCTGGCAGCAATTCTCCACGATCTTTTTGGAGAAGTATGTTCCTCAGTCCCATAGAGAGGAGCAGCGCAGGCAGTTTGAGCAGCTGCGCCAGGGAGAGTTGTCAGTTACTCAGTACGAGATGAGGTTTTCCGAGTTGGCTAGACATGCTTCGGAGTTAGTCCCTACTGACAAGGAAAGGATCAAGAGATTTGTAGATGGTCTCACGTATCAGCTTCGGATTTTGATGACCAAGGAGAGAGTGTCTAGAGCTACATTTGAGCAGGTAGTTGACATTTCTCGGGACATTGAGTCGGTTCGAAGGTAGGAGCGTGAGGAGAGGTAGGCCAAGAGGCCTCGGGGATCTAGTAGCCTCAGTGGTGCCCCTTCCAGAGGGCAGTTTCAGCATAATAAAGGTCGTCCATTTAGACCTCCACAGCCAGCTCACCCAGCTTACAGTGGTGCATCTTCTAGGCAGGGTCCTCACAGTTCTCATCAGGTACGTTCATCTTTTAGTTCCCTTCCAGCTCAGAGCTCCTCTAAAGAATCATCATATCAGGGTTCTTCTATGCACGGTTCATGCGACGGTCATCATGGTGGCAGGGGTTCTCTTCAGTCTCCATCTTCAGCTTGTTTTGAGTGTGGAGAGTTCGGACATGGGTGGAGGCAGTGTCCCCGTCGTCTTGGTAGTTCATCTCAGCAAAGGGTTCAGCCTTCGACTTCAGCCCCAGTCACTTCACCACCTACCCAGGCAGCTAGAGGTGGTGGTCAGGAAGCTAGAGGCCGCCCTAGAGGGGGAGGTCGAGCAGGTGGAGGCCAGTCACGTATTTATGCACTTCCGGCTAGGCCTGATGCTATGTCCTAAGATGCGGTGATTACAGGTACTATCTCAGTTTGTCACAGTGATGCTTTGGCTTTATTTGACCCTGGTTCCACGTACTCTTATGTCTCGTCATATTTTGCTCATTTCCTGAATATGCCCCGTGAGTCTTTAATTACGTCCGTTCATGTTTCAACTCCGGTGGGCGATACTATTATTGTGGACCGTGTGTATCAGTCGTGTCTTATATGTATTGGGGGTCTGGAGACCCGAGTAGACTTGATGTTACTCAGTATGGTTGATTTTCATGTGATACTAGGCATGGATTGGTTATCCCCATGTCATGCTATTCTTGATTGTCACGTTAAGACCGTGACCCTAGCTATGCCCGGAGTTTCGAGAGTTGAGTGGAGAGGGTCTATAGAGCATGTGCCTAGCAGAGTGATTTCTTATTTGAAGGCTCAGCGTATGGTTGAGAAAGGGTGTGAGCCTTATCTTGCTTTTGTGAGGGATGTTAGTAGTGAGACTCCTTCTATTGATTCTATTCCCGTGGTCAGTGATTTTCCGGACGTATTTCCTGCAGACCTGCCAGACATGCCACCTGACAGGGATATTGATTTTGGTATTGACCTGGTGCCAGACACCCAGCCTATCTCTATTCCACCTTACCGCATGGCACCAGCGGAGTTGAAATAATTGAAACAGCAGCTTCAGGAACTCTTAGATAAGGGGTTCATTCGGTCTAGTATGTCATATTAGGGTGCACCGATGTTGTTTGTGAAAAAGAAAGATGGCTCCATGCGCATGTGTATTGATTATAGACAGCTGAATAAGGTTACGGTGAAGAACCGGTATCCTTTGCCCCGTATTGATGACTTGTTTGACCAGCTTCAGGGAGCTAGGGTGTTCTCCAAGATCGACTTGAGGTCGGGGTATCACCAGTTGAAGATTCGGGATTCTGACATTCCGAAGACTGCTTTCAAGACCAGATATGGTCATTATGAGTTTCTGGTTATGTCATTTAGGCTGACCAATTCCCCAACCGCGTTCATGCAATTGATGAACATCATGTTTCAGCCTTACCTTGATTCGTTCGTCATTGTGTTCATTGATGACATCCTGGTTTATTCTTGTAGCCAGGAAGAGCATGCTCAGCATTTGAGAGTTGTGATACAGAGGTTGAGGGAGGAGAAACTTTATGCAAAATTCTCCAAGTGTGAGTTTTGGCTTGGTTCAGTAGCTTTCTTGGGGCACGTGGTGTCTAGTGAGGGTATTCAGGTTGATCCGAAGAAGATTGAGGCGGTGCAGAGTTGGCCTAGACCGTCCTCAGCTATGGGGATCAGGAGTTTCCTTGGTTTGGCGGGATATTACCGTCGCTTTGTGGAAGGATTCTCTTCTATTGCTTCGCCTTTGACCAGATTGACCCAGAAGGGTGCTCCATTCAGATGGTCCGATGAGTGTGAGGAGAGCTTTCAGAAGCTCAAGTCAGCATTGACCACAACTTCGGTATTGGTTTTGCCTACTGGTTCGGGTTCTTATACAGTCTACTGTGATGCTTCTAGAGTTGGCTTGGGAGCGGTACTGATGCAGGACGGTAGGGTGATTGCCTACGCGTCGAGACAATTGAAGGTGCACGAGAAGAATTATCCAATGCACGATCTTGAGTTAGCTGCCATTGTTCATGCCTTAAAGATTTGGCGCCATTATTTGTATGGGGTACAGTGTCAGATTTTCACTGATCATCGTAGTTTGCAGTATCTGCTGAGGCAGAAAGACTTGAATTTGTGTCAGAGGAGATGGTTAGAGCTTCTCAAGGATTATGACCTTACTATTTTCTATCATCCGGGGAAGGCCAATGTAGTGGCTGATGCTTTGAGTCACAAAGTCGAGAGTTTGGGGAGTCTAACTTACCTTTCAGCAGTAGAGCGACTTTTAGCACTTGATGTTCAGGCTTTAGTGGGTCAGTTGGCTCGATTGGATTTGTTAGAGCCTCCGGGGGTATTAGCTAGCATGGCTTCCTGGTCTTCTCTTTATGATCAGATTAGAGCTTGGCAGTATGATGACCCGCATTTATTAGTACTTCAGGATAGGGTCCGTCGAGGTGATGCCAAGAATTTGACTATTGGTGATGACGGTGTTATGAGGATGCAGGGTCGTATTTGTGTGCCCTATGTGGATGGTCTTCGAGAGTTGATATTAGCAGAGGCCCACAGCTCGCGGTATTCCATCCATCCGGGTGCCGCGAAGATGTATCAGGATCTAAGACGGCAGTATTGGTGGAGGCGGATGAAGAGAGATATTATTGAGTATGTAGCACGGTGTCTCAACTGCCACCAGGTCAAGTATGAGCACCAGAGACCAGGTGGATTACTTCAGAGGTTAGATATTCCGAAGTGGAAGAGGGAGCGGATTACTATGGACTTTGTAGTTGGGCTTCCACGGACTTCAAAGGGTTTTGATGCTATTTGGGTAATTGTGAATAGATTGACCAAGTCCGCGCACTTCACTCCTGTTGGTACTACTTATACTTCGGAGCGGTTGGCTGGTATCTACATCAGGGAGATTGTCCAATTGCATGGGGTTCCAGTTTCTATCATTTCTGACAGAGGTACTCAGTTCACATCACAGTTTTGGAGGGCCGTGCAGAGAGGTATGGGTACTCAGGTAGAGTTGAGCACTGTATTCAGACCGACGGGCAGTCGGAGCGGACTATTCAGATTTTGGAGGACATGTTGCGTGCCTGTGTGATTGACTTTGGTGGTTCATGGGATCAGTTTCTGCCACTTGCGGAGTTTGCATATAATAACAGCTACCAGTCCAGTATTCAGATGGCCCCGTATGAAGCTTTATATGGTAGGAGGTGTAGATCTCCGGTTGGTTGGTTCGAGCCCGGTGAGGCTAGGCTATTGGGCACAAATTTGATTCAGGATGCGTTGGAGAAGGTGAAGTTGATTCAGGACCGACTTCGCACTGCGCATTCTAGGCAGAAGAGTTATGCGGACCGGAAGGTCCGGGATGTGTCCTCTATGGAGGGTGATAAGGTACCGCTGAAGGTATCACCCATGAAGGGTGTTATGAGGTTCGGAAAGAGGGGAAAGCTGAGTCCACGGTTTATTGGTCTTTTCGAGGTACTTTAGAAGGTCGGAGAGGTGGCTTATAGACTTGCCTTGCCACCCATCTTATCGAGTCTTCATCCGGTATTTCATGTGTCGATGCTCCGAAAATATGTTGGTGACCCGTCTCATGTTTTAGACTTCAGCACAGTTCAACTGGAGGGTGATATGTCATATACGGTAGAGCCAATAGCAATTTTAGATCGTCAGGTCAGAAAGTTGAGGTCCAAGGATATAACTTTAGTGAAGGTACAGTGGAGAGGTCAGCCAGTGGAGGAGGCTACTTAGGAGACCGAGCAGGAGATGCATAGCAGATATCCTCACTTGTTTGAGACTCTAAGTATGTTTCTTGACCCGTTTGAGGACGAACGTTTGTTTAAGAGGGGGAGAATGTAATGACCCGGTCGATCGTTACGTAGGACTTGCATTATAATTACTGTTATTGCCTTGTCATAGGTTGTTTATACTGTTTATGATGTGTTAGAGTTGGTAGGCTCGGAATCGGAATGGTTGTAGTGAGAATTTAGCGTCTTTAAAAATAACCTTATAGTTGGAAAAGTCAACTAAGAGTTGACTTATTGGTAAACAACCTCGGAATGTGGATTTTATGTCCCGGATAGCTTCGTTAGGTGATTTGGAACTTAGGAGTGTGTTCAGAATATTTTTGTGATGTCCGATGTAGAATTAGGCTTGAATTGGCGAAAGTTAGTTTTTGGTGATTTCTGGTCGGCAGTGGAAAATAGGTTATCGGGGTCGGGATGGAATTCCTGAAGTTGGAACAGATTCGTAATGTCCTTTTGGATATGTCTGCAAAATTTCAGGTCAATCGGATGTGTTTTGGATAGTTTCGGCATCGTTGGTGGATTTTAGAAATTTTAAAGTTCTTAGGCTTGAACCCGACGTGATTTTGGTGTTTTGATGTTAATTTTGATGTTCCGAGAGTGAAACTAAGTTTGAATGATCATTTATGATGTGTTGATAAATTTGGTTGGGGTCCCGAGGGGCTCGGGATTGATTTCGGATGGTTAACGGGCACTTTTGGACATAGAAAAATAGTTGTTTTGCTAGTGTGTTGCAGGTGTGAAATTCTTCTATGCGATCGCGGGGTGATGTATGCGATGGCATAGGTCAGTTGGTGAGGCCCAGGAAATTGTTCTATGAGATCCCAGGTGAGGAGGTGCGATCGCAGAGTAGAAAGAGAGAAGGCAGTGCGGTCGCGAGGAAGTGGTGTGCGATCGCACTGAGGTAGAGGCGCGCGTGGGGGTGAGTGATGCACTGTGCGAACGCAGGCAGTGTGGTGCGATCGCGTGAGGGAGTGAGGAATGCACTATGCGAATGCGCTTGAGTGCATGCGAACACACTGGGTATTTTATAAAACCCCGGGCAGTTATATTAAATTAATCCGCGACCAATACCCACTTTTCCACTATTTTTGATGAGAATAGAGCTTTTGGAGCTATTTTGAAGAGGGAAAACGATTGTTCTTCATTGAGGTAAGAATTTTGGACCCCATAACTCGATTATATGTGATTAAGGACTAAATTAACAGTGTTTAATTGGGGAAAATTAGTAGAAAAAGGTGAAGTTAAGGTTTGAGATTATGAGGCCTTTTAGGGATGATTTGAGGGGTCAAACGGACTCCGATTTCAGAGTTCTTTATATGTACGGACTCGTGAGATGATGAGGATCATTTTGGTATAAAGTTTGTCAAGTTCTGAGATGCGGGCCCGAGGGTCGGGTTTTGGCTAATTTTGGGTTTTGTGTATAAAGTTGATATTTTTCAATTGGAATTCATTCCCTTAGCATAATTTGATGTGAAAAATCTGAACTTGATAGATTTGGAGCACTCGAAAGTTGATTCGAGAGGCAAGCGTGTTGTAGAATAGCTTTTCGGGCTAGTTTGAGGTAAGTAATGTCTTTAAATCCTGTCCTGAGGGTATGAAACACCGGACTTTACATCCTTTCACGGATTTGGAGTGACCCACACACTGGATGACGAGTGTGGGGCGTGCACGAACTGGAAATTTGGAATAATGTTCCTTTTTAGGCAACTATTGAGTTGCGAAACTACTTTTAAAGCATATGTTTACCAGTATTACTATGATTCGTTATACTTGGGCTGTAAGCCATGTTTGGGGCCTAGTGCCGATCTATTTTAACCCCTTGGGGGCTATTTTTACTGATATTTCTCACTTATTATATTATGATTTTTCACTCAGTCTTTCTTATGAAATTGTTGACACTCCTACTTGATATATTACTATTTCTTGAAATGAAATACTATTTTGGGTTGAGAACCCCGTTTTATTCATGGCCCGAGTGGCATGCTGAGAGTGTCTGACTGAGTGAGGCTAATGGCCAATATTGTGAGGATTTTATGATATGAGAGAGGTCGAGTGCCTGAGAGTGATTGATGCCATGATTTGGCTTGTTTATAGCGCTTAGGCTGTAGGGGCCCCTCCGGAGTCTGTACACACCCCTAGTGAGCGCAGGTACCTACTGAGTGTGAGTGCCAAGTGATAAGTGATTGAGAGGCATGAGTGACAGTGAGGTTGCCCGAGAGGCTGATATTGAGTGATGGTGTGGTGCGGGGAAATTGTTACGAGTGATGATTATGGCCTGAGGGGCAGTTTTATGATGATATTTTACTGAGTTTTTGACTATGATTCACTTCATTTTTCAAACTGATATTACTGAGAGTTTTACTGAGAAATATTGGAAAAATATACTTGTTTCAAAGGATTTTATGGAAACTGGTTTTCGAGCTTGTGTATATTATTTTGAGACTTGATGTTTTACTGTTTTGTGGATTGGTGTTTTGTGCTGTGTGTTTCATATACTTCAGACTGTGATTTATTTTCATTACTACTGAGTTGGCGTACTCATCATTACTCCATGCACCCCTGTGTGCAGATCCAGGTACCGGTTCGGAGCAGTAGTCGTCCGATATTGTTGTCATTAGCGTTTGGGATTTCGAGGTAGTTGTCCAGCGTCCGCAGCTTCTCCACTTCCCTTCTTCATATAGTACTTAGTATTTGATTCATAGACATTTATTATCACATTAGCAGAGTTAGTTTATTTCTTAGATGCTCGCGATCGTTTGACTCCAGTCTTGGGGGATTAGTTTAGACTTTTGAATTATATTATAATTACTTAAAGACTTAGAGAAAAATGTTAATTGCTTATTTTGCTGATTATTATGGATTTTTGAATTATTATAATAGAAAAAATGTGTAGTAATGTGATGGTTGGCTAGCCTAGTTCCACGATAGGCGCCATCACGAACTGTTATGATTTGGGGTCGTGACAGTGTTCTACGCATATCCGTTATCGTGCACTATTCTCTTCCTCCGTTGGTGGAGAAATTCTACCGCTATTACGGCGTCTGTCCTGCTGAGCTCTCCCCTTACATTTACAAGCTCTTCCTTATGTTGACAAAGTACGCGGAACTAGCCAACCGCAAAATTTCTATTCGCCCTCTACTGCACCTCTCTGCGCCAAGTTTCTATAGGGGTACGATTTTACACCTTCACCACCGTGTGAGCAAGGGATTGGTGGTGAAGATGGACGATAAGGCCAATCGTCGAATTTGGTACAACTTTTTTATATCAAGACCGAGGAAGTGGTGGCAAACCCCGATGGGTTTCTTGAAGCATGGAACTTTCCCCGTAAGTACTTCTGCTGATTGTTTGTTTTGTTTATTTCGGTGGTAGTTTAATCGTTCTTCTTTTTGTTTGTGTAGCCGAGAAAGATCCACCTTCGTTGGTTGCAGACATTCATGACTGGTAAGTCAGTTCTTGCCCCATACGGTGGGGATCTATGAATGGTCGGCATTCCACAAGAAGTTTGGGCGCAAGCCTTCCGCGACCGGTGAGTCGTTTATTTTGAACTTCAGTTGCTTCGGCCTTCATGTCGCCTTCTTTTCGTTCTCTTTTATTTTATAGTGGGATCGGCTTAACTTCTGCTTTTATCGTTAGGTCGTAGATCTTTGAGAAGGGCGAAGGCTCCTACCCCCGCCTTCCGTCAACCAAGTGCTACGACAGGGTCTTCATTTGCTACGACTGCGGGCAAGTCTGTTCAGACGACCACTTCTTCTCATACCTCGGCATTGAGCAGACCTAGTAGATAGTCGGCGACCCCATCGACAGAGATTTCAGCTCCTCCTATGTTACATTTGGTAGATGAGTCGTCACCGAGCGAGGAGGAATTGGTTCCACTTAAAAGGAGGAGGGTGGAAGTCGACGACGAGATAACTAGAGCCGAGGAATCGATAAAGGGGTGACTATGAGCTGGTCGTGGATGCATCGGAGAGTGAAGTGGACTTTCCAATTGTGGCTCCGCCGTACGGAAGTTGTGGGAGCTGTTCCTTTGCCCGAGGTCGTTGTTGAAGTTTGAGGGCTACCTGAGGATGCGGAGGCCGTGCCGAGGAGCGACCCATCATCCTCATGACAGGCTGGCGTTCCTTCGTCGGGTGAGGAGAAAGGGAAGAGCGCTGTCGTGGACGGCTATAAGACCGGTTCTGACGTCGACCTTGAAGAGGTGCAAATGTTTACCAAAGGGTTTACTCGGGTGGAGGTAAGGTTAGAGGGATCCATTCGCACCATAGTCGTCCCCTTGGACCGCGACTTACTAGTGGATACAAAGAACGTGGTTCCCTCTTAGGGACCTCTCTACTCTAACGCCGAGTGTAGGACCTTACATACGTTCAACGATGCCGCCCTGTCGTCGGGCATAGTCGGACTCGCCTTGAGGGTAAGTTTCCGATCGTTCTAGTTTTTATGCCTTACATTCTTCCTTCTTTCTTTTTAGATTGACTTCCTTCTTCTGTTGCTTTCTCTTTTTCCATTAGACCATCATTTTTTAGATTGAGAGTGCCCGCCAAGAAGAGAAGCGAAAATCTATTTTCAAAAAAATGGAGAGGAAGTACCGTGAGTACCTCGTCAAGCACCGTGAGATCTGCAAGCGGTTCGGTGTGGACGGCAACTTCCAGGCCCATAGGGATGAGCTGAAGCAGAAAGACGATGAAGTTATGAGAGTCATTGGTAAATGCAGCGAGCTCGAAGGAGCACTTAGAGATAAAGAGGACGATATCGAGGTGAGCAAGGGGCTCGAGGCTGAGTGTGCAGACTTTCAAACCCAAGTGGCATCTCTGTGGGCCGAGCTTGAGCATAGTTCGATCAGAGCTTACAATTTGAGTGATGAGGTGATCGAGAAGGCGACAGAGTTGGAGAAGGCCGAGGAGACACGTGTGGCAGCTTTGGCGAAGGTGGCAGCGTTTGAAGATGCCATCTGCGTCCTCCGGTCCGAGCAGGGGAATGATGCGGAGATGGCCGTGCTCAGGGAAGCACGACTTGATGAGAAAATTGTGGTGCTTGAGAAAGAGGTTTCAAACCTTAGTGATCAGGTTGCCGTTCTCGAGGCCGAAAAAGCGCAGATATGTTGGCTCATCCGTCCTCCTCTCACACTTCACTTATCTCGATATTCCGCGGGATTTGTACGAGCAGTGGATCCACGATGAGGCCCAACTTGACATATTCAGGGATTTGATGACGGAGGGGAGAGTTTCTGAGGCTGAGTTTGAGGAGGCTCATGCTAAGGCGCGTGCAGCTCAGGTCGCATGTGGTTATGATCCTACTATGCTGGGGGCTGGTGATGGCGAAGAGGACTTGGACGGGATTGATCAAGGTGACTGGTATGGGGATGAATACTCTGATGGCGAGGATGATGGTGGGGTCGGCGCTGCTGAATAGTTATGCTTTCTTGTAATTTTTGTGTTTACTTTTACGGGCGTCTATTAAGACCTTGTAAAGATATCTTTTTGAATTGGAATGCTACTTTTGTTGTTTGTTTCTGAATCTTCTTTGTTTTCTCTTGCATATTTTCCTCATTTGGTTGCCTCAATTAGAAGAAATTTGGATTTAGTCGTGGTCGTGTTGGTAGACGTCAATTCGAACAGGGTTGAGTGCGACTTAATTCGAGCGAGATCGAATGTGATTTTCATTAATTCGAGCGAAGTCAAATGTCACCTAAATTAATTCGAATGAGGTCGAATGTGAGTTAATTCACACAAGGTCGAATGTTACTCTTAGTTAGTTAGAACGAGGTCGAATGTGAGTTAATTCGAGCGAGGTAGAATGTTACTCTTAGTTTGTTCGAACGAGGTCGAATTTGAGTTAATTCGAGCGAGGTCGAATGTTACTCTTAATTAGTTCGAACGAGATCAAATGTGAGTTAATTTGAGTGAGATCGAATGTTACTCTTAATTAGTTCGAACTAGATCGAACGTTATTTTTATTGATTCGAACAAGGTCGAATGTGAGTTAATTCGAGCGAGGTCAAATGTTACTCTTAGCTAGTTCGAATGAGGTCGAATGTGACTTAATTCGAGCGAGGTCGAATGTTACTCTTAATTAGTTCAAACGAGGTCGAACGTTATTTTGATTGATTCAAACAAGGTTGAATGTGAGTTAATTCGAGCTAGGTCAAATGTTACTCTTAATTAGTTCAAACGAGGTCGAACATTATTTTGATTGATTCGAACGAGGTAGAATGTGAGTTAATTCGAGCGAGGTCAAATGTTACTCTTAGATAGTTAGAAAGAGGTCTAACGCTATTTTGATTGATTCGAACGAGGTTAAATGTGAGTTAATTCGAGCGAGGTCGAATGTTACTCTTAGCTAGTTCGAACGAAGTCGAATGTGAGTTAATTCGATCGAGGTCGAATGTTACTCTTAATTATTTTGAACGAGGTCGAACGTTATTTTCATTTATTTGAACGAGGTCGAATGTGAGTTAATTCGAGCGAGGTCGAGTGTTACTCTTAGCTAGTTCGAACTAGGTCAAACATGAGTTAATTCGAGCGAGGTCGAATGTTACTCTTAATTAGTTCGAACGAGGTCGAACGTTATTTTTATTGATTCGAATGAGGTCGAATGTGAGTTAATTCGAGCGAGGTCGAATGTTACTCTAAGATAGTTTGAACGAGGTCGAACGTTGTTTTGATTGATTCGAACGAGGTCGAATGTGAGTTAATTCGGCAAGGTCGAATGTTACTCTTAGCTAGTCCGAACGAGGTCGATTGTTATTTTGATTGTCATTGATGAAAATTTGTTTTTGGTGAAGACATGGGTGAACTTCATGTACTTGTATGCTTTGCTTACATATATATTGGAGAAATTTACATGTTTTTCGGGATGGTATTCCAGTCCCAGTCTATCTAGTCCCTTCATTGGTTGACCTGGAGAAGTATTTGAGAGGTCGGGCAATGAACTGATCAACTCGTGTCCTCACCTGCTCGCGCTTTAACCCGAAATGCCCTCCTCGCCGCCTCATTAAAAACCTCCTTGAGAAAAAACAATTGGGACAAAACTCAGGTGACGGAAAAAGAGTACGACTCAAAGAACATTTTTTCTCAAAAGTTGAAGTACTTGAGGTGGGCGATGTTCTAGTTGTTTGGTAGTAGTTTTCCTTCCATCGTATCCAGTTTTCCTTTGTTTGTTGTTGCTGTGATTTTGTATGGTCCGTCCCAATTCGTTCTCAGTTTTCCTTCCCGTGGATCTTTACTTGCCTGTGTTTTGGCCTTGAGTACGTAGTCCCCGACTTTGAGTGGTCTGACCTTGGATTTTTTGTTATAGTAGCATTATGTAGTTGTTTTTAGACGATCATCTTTATGTAAGCCATATCTCTCCATTCTTCGGCTTTATCGAGGTCCTGCCTTCTGCTTTCGTCGTTTCTCGACCTGCTTTCGTAGGAGTATCTCAGACTTGGTTCTCCAACCTCGACTGGTATTACTGCATCAGTCCCATAGACTAATGAGTAAGGCGTCTCTCCTGTGCTGGTTTTCGACGTTGTGCGGTATGCCCATAGCACTTCCGACAGTAGTTCCGGCCATAGTCCCTTTGCGTTCTCGAGCTTTTTCTTCATGATATTCAGTATTGATTTGTTGGAGGATTCCGCTTCCCCATTGCCCGCGAGATGGTACAACGTGGAGAGTATTCTTTTGATATGCCATTTCTCCAAGAACTCGACGATCCTTTTCCCGATGAATCGAGGCCCGTTGTCACAACTGATTTCTTTAGGGAGGCGAAAGCGACACACAATATTCTTCCATATGAAGGCGGTCACTTCTTGTTCGCGTATCTAGGCGAATGCACCTGCTTCCACCCACTTGGAAAAATAGTCAATTAAAACTAAAAGAAATCGTACATTACCTCGCCCTGCTAGGAGGGGGCTGATGATGTCCATCCCCTATTTGATGAAAGGCCAAAGTGATGTGATCGAGTGGAGGTGCTCGCCCGCTTGGTGGATCATAAGGGCATATTTTTGTCATTGTTCGCATTTTCTCACGAAGTCGGCGATCTCTTTTTTCATGGTGGGACAATCGTAACCTGCTCGTATGAGACATATTACTAGAGCTCGATTACCGAAATGAGCTCCGTAGTGTCCTTAGTGGACTTCTTCTAGAATGCGTCCCATCTAGTTTGGGCCCAAGCATTTTGCTAGGGGCCGCCATACGTCCTTTTGTACAGGTCGTTGTTTATGACGATGAACTTGGCCGCCTGCATTCAGAGCTTTTTGGCTTCTTTTTTATTATCTGAGAGTACGCCATCCTGCAAGTATGTAACAATACAATTGCGCTAGTCCCAAGATAGGTTTATAGATCTTACCTCAATTTTATCGATCAATGAGTGTAGGAGAGTGACCACGTTTCCTTCTCCGGTTATGCTTTTAGTGGCTGTCGCTAGTTTGACAAGGTCGTCTACTTCGATATTCTGTGCTCAAGGGATTTGGTCGAGCTGGCATTTATCAAATTCGAGCAACAACTTGCATATCTCAGCCTGCTAATTTTGTAGTCTTTGCTCTTTGATTTGGAAAGTCTATGTGACTTGGTTAACGACGAGTTGAGAGTCGCAGCGTAGGATGACTTGCTTTGCTCCGTACTTGAGTGCTAGCCTTAATCCTGCAATCACAGCCTCATACTCAACCTCATTGTTAGTCATGTCCGGGTATCTTATGGACTTGCGAATTACTTCGCCTGTCGAGACCTTGAGCACGAGTCCCAGTCCAGACCCCGATGCATTAGAGACGCCATCGGTATACAAAACCAATAGGTCTTACATTTGGGTGGAGATGCTAGCGGTTTCTCTTTCGATTTCAAGTATTATTTTTGTGCTAAAATCAGCGACGAAGTCGGCAAGCACTTGCGACTTTATCGCCGTTCGCGGTTGATAGGTTATATAATGTTCGCTTAACTCTATGGCCCATTTGGCCAATCTGCTCGACAGCTCGGGTTTATGCAAAATACTCCTCAGGGTAAAAGTCATGACTACCGAGATGGGGTGGCACTAGAAGTAGGGTCAAGCTTGCGTGAAGTTACGACCATAGCCAGGGCCAAATTTTCGAGGTGTGGATACCTCGTCTCGTCATCGACTAAAGTTTTGATAATGTAGTAGATGGTAGATTGCGTACTTTTATTTTCTCGGACTAGGACTACACTCACCGCCACATCAGACACGACCAGATAAACGAGGAGACGTTCTCCGGGTTCTGCTTTAGAGAGCAGTGGGGGTAAAGATAAGTACGCCTTTCGCTCTTTCAGGGCGTTGATGCACTCATAGCTCTATTAGAGACCATTGTCCTTCTTGAGTACGCCAAAGAACTTGTGGCATCTATCGGAGGATCGTGAGATGAATCTCGACAGGGCAGTTATACGTCCGGTCAGTCTCTGAACCTGTTTCTTACTGGTTAAGTTCTCTGGTATTCCCTTTATATCTTTGATTTGGTCGGGGTTGACATCTATGCCTCATTGTGATACTAGAATATCGAGGAATTTCCCCGAGGTTATGCCGAAGGCGCACTTTTCAAGGTCCAATTTCATTCCATATCGCCTGAGTATATCGAAGGCTACTTTTAGGTGGTCGATGTGATCCTCTTTCCTTTTTAAATTGACCAACAAATCTTTGATGTAGACCTCCATGGTTTTGCCGAGTTGGTCTTCGAACATCTTTGTCACCAACCTCTGATACGTCGCCCCTGTGTTTTCCAGTCCGAAAGGCATCACCTTGTAACAATACGTCCCCTGGTGGGCGATGAAGGCGGTCTTTTCGTGGTCTTCCTCTTCCATGAGGATCTGGTTGTAGCTCGAATAAGCATCTAAGAAACTTAATAACTCGTGACCGACTGTTGCATCAATGAGCTGATCGATATGGGGCAGTGGGAATGAGTCTTTCGGGCATGCTTTGTTCAAATCTGTGAAGTCCACGCACATCCGCCATTTTCCATTTCTTTTTCACCATGACTACGTTGGCGACCCATTGGAGGTCTTTTGATTCTCTGATTGAGCTGTTTTCTAGTAGTTTTTCAACCTCCTCGCGGATTGCATCGTTTATTGCAGAATTGAATTTTCGCCTAACTTACCTTACCGGGGGTAAAGCGAGTTGACGTTCAACTTGTGTGTCACTATCTCTTTTGGGATACCCGACATGTCTGTATGGGAAAAGGCAAACAAGTCTGCGTTGTTAGTCAAGAATTGATGGAATTTACCTGGTTCCTGAAGTTTGTGGCCGATGTAGGCTTTCTTGCTATAGTCGTTTTTGTCAAGTTGGACGGGGTCGAGATCTTCTACGGTTGATCCCGTGGCCTCTATGATTTCGGGGTATCATATGGCGTCCTTCCATTCCCCATCGCTCGACCTTGACCCAGTTAATTGCTATGCCTCTCTGGCTTTGCCCTTCATTTGTTGGGTGTATATACAGTCCTGGGTGATGCGATAGCATTCTCGGAAAGTGCGTTGTTCCCCTCGGATGCTGAACACTCTCCATGGGGTGGGAAATTTGACGACTTAGCACAGACTGGAGGGGATGGCCTTCATGGAATGTATCCAAGGTCGACCTATAATGGCGTTTTACGTCGTGTCCTGATCCATGATGTGGAATGTAGTTTCTAGAGTGACGCCGCCTGCCAAGACGGGGGAGTGTGATTTCCCTAGATGTCCGTTCAACTGCATTGTCAAAACCCGTTAGTGTGGTGCAGTGTGGCACTATCTTATCCTCGAGTTTCATTTGTGCAAGTACTCAAGGGTGGATAATTCACCCGCCGCTCCCATCGTCCACCATAATACGTTTCATGTCTGTATCTAGTATGCATAAAGTGATAACAAGGGCGTCATAGTGAGGAAAAACCAAACTGTGGGTATCTGACTTATTGAATATGATACTTTCTTCGAGTTCGTCGTTCCGTTCATGAGTGATCGACTGTTTGATCTTGTGAGTGGTCGTGAATTTTACGTTGTCGTCACCCCCTCCGATGATCATTTGAATGGTTCAAGCTGGAGAAGGCGGTTTTGGTCGACCCTGATGCTGTTCGCATCCTCGAGCAAAGTTTCCCCTTCCTCGGCCGCTTAACAACTCTTTCAGGTGCCCTTGGTGAAGCATGTTCACGACCTCTTGTTTTATGACCCCGTTCCTGGAGGAACTCGCAGGGGGCGTTTGATTTTCTGGTTCTCGGGCCGAACCTCATCTTCTGCGCCCACTTCACTTTTGGGCCGAGCTTCTCCAGTGCGTAGACTATTTCTGAGGGAGAAACACAGAAATTGTGAGCAGATAGTAAGGGAGGCACAACTCTCTTGCTTCGGTGAGCCCCTGTTCTCGGCCTTGATGAGCCTTCGTCGTGACGGGGAGGCGGCATGATGGCGGCTCTAACATATGGTTGATGTCTTTCACGGTTGGGTCGTGGACCTGCAAGGTCTTTTCTGTTGTCGTTTCTCCGATCTTTCCTGGATTCCATTTGTACATAGGTCAACCGTTGGGTTGGCCCGTTGAGGTTGTCTTCGTCAGCTCAAACTTTGGCGCAATGGGCGTTGTGTATCTCGTCCCAAGTGGTCGGGGGATACTTCATGAGATGGCTTAACATCTTTCTAGTCGCCCTTGAATCGCTCATGTTTAACCTATTCTGGAACGCTGCTATTGCCATTCCTTCTGATACATTTGGTAAGGTCATTCTCACACGGTTGGATCGAGCGAGGAATTCTCTCAGTCCTTCACTGGGTGACTATTTGATGGCAAATATGTCATTCACTCTCGCCTTTTCTTTCTTAGATCCGGCATGGGCAATTACAAACTTATCGGCCATTTCCTCGAACGTCTCAATGGAGCGCACAAACATCTGCAAATACCAAGTCAGTGCACCCTGGTGAGGGTTTCACCAAACTTTTTCAGTAATATGGAAAATACTTGCTCTTTGGCGAGGTCGTTGCCTTTTACTGCGGTGACATAGTGAGTCACATGATCCTCAGGGTCTGTTGTACCATCGTATGTTTTTACGATGACATTTTGAAGGTTTTAGGTATGGCATGCGGTACGACTTCGTCACTGTACGACTGCTCAACAAACTGACCGGCATCCCTTTTTGGAAAGAGTTTTGGGGCGCCTGGTATTTTGTCTACCCTCTCTTGGTGCTATTTCATTTGATCTCAGAGCATTTTATTTTCGTTTTCCATCTCCTCCATCTTCCTCAGACTGACTGTTAACATTGTGAGTGATACCTGTTACGGGAGGAGGGATCTGCTTCTTGTCTGTTATTGGTGCAACGCAAGCCCTTGCGTTCTCTCGGTTCGCCTTTTGGGTGGGTTTGTCAAGGATGTTGGTCAACATATTTGTCAACCAGGCTTCGAGCAGATTTTTCACCGCCGATGGTGCCTCTTCCGTTGTGGACGTGAAGGCTTCTTTACCGTGTGAAGTTGTGATACTGCCATGAGGAAGGGGTGAATCACTCCGCCTGGGGGAGGCGTTTGGCGTTACGTCCTCAACATCCGTTTCAGCAACCTCGTTGATGGTGTTTAAGAGGTTGGTGGTGAGGGAGCCTACTGCTTTCATCCTTTCTTCTATGTTACCTACTATGTCAGATCCGTGCACACAAGAAAATATAGGGTTTTGCGTTTCTCTCTTTTTTTAGATATGAAAGAAACTAAGACTTTGACTAGGAACTCCCCATAGGCGGTGCCAATTTGTTTGACCAAAAAATAATGATCTTTGGTTAAACTAATTAATCGATTATTTAACAGGTTAATCCTAGTTAAAGATAATAACTTCACATCTACGATGAATAATGTAGGAGATGTAACAGTGTTGAGGCAGATTTGATGCACTAGATATTAGATCCCTCGAACTGCAATAATGTGTTAGAAGTATCAAATATTAAATGACGATAAATGGCACCAAATGTAAATAAAGAGAAAGTTCCATCCAATATTGAATGAGGTGGATGATTTCTCTTTCTGGCAATTATGAGTGACATGAATCTACGAGAATACTGAAGACTTTCTCGGATCCGGTGGAAATGACAAAGAATAATCCAAAAAGACGAATCTCCTAATAATGGTGTTCTTTGTATTTATCTAAGGAGTTTGCTTTTCAAAAGAGTTCTCATCATTTATAATATTACATGCCTTTTATCTTATCTCTCATTCAATTTATATGGGACATTTCCCTAAAGAATCATAAAAGTACAACACATAGAGAATATTCAATGGAATATTCCCTCTAAAGATCCCAATGCAAAACTAGTCGTTACTGCTGCTCATAACACTCGACCTCAGTCGTGGTTGACTGCTAGGCGACAAGTTCCGTTACTCACTGGTCGACCTCGGCCAAATTGCTCGTGATAATCACTCTTAGTAGCTTCTTCACAGTGTTTTCCTTTTAAGATTTGGATTCTCTTATTAACAATCAAACAATTTAACGACTCATTCAGACCCCAACGCAGAGTTGGACTTAGATCCTAAATGTGTCTTTTGGTCGGTTGTGGTACGGAGGGCCACCTCCCCAGATAGGCTCAACATAGCCATTCTTCCTACATTTTGGAAAACACAAAAACAATAACATTATTATTTTACTTAAATTTCTTTTTAAGAAAATCTTACTACGAGTCTACGATTTATAAACTATATTTATTTTACTATAATAAAATCTTTCAGTTACTTAATATATTATGTAAATTTTAAATATGTGAATCTGTTTAAAGCAACTTTAAAATTCATTTCTAATTTCATACTAAAAATTATATAGACAATCTTAGTTACTAAGTATATTTATAAATTATTTTCTTAATTATAGTTAAATCTGTTGGTTAATATATTATGTAATTCTCAAATATGTGAACTAGTTTAAGAGACTTTCAGCTCTGTCTTACTTTGTATTTCAAAGACAGTCTTATGTACTTATTTCAGACCTTCTGTTTGTAGTAATCTCTTAGATAGTCCGTGAGTATGTGACACCAGTTCTGGGATTTCGTTTATGGGTTTTAAATCGAAAAGTGCTATGTTGTATTTTGGGTTATTTTGTTAAATTTTATATGGTGGGCCATCGAAGCCTTGGTTATCTTGTTCGTATTTGTTGTTAATAAGTTTTATTTAGTTCAAACGTTGGCTTGTCTAGCGGGTTCAACGTTAGACGCAGTCATGGCCCGAAGGTGGGATTTTTGGGTCGTGACAAGTTGGTATCAGAGCCCTAGGTTGCTTAGGTCTCACAACTCACGGACAAACTTGGTAGAGTCTGAGGGATCGGTACGGAGACGTCTGTACTTATCCCCCAGAGGCTGCAAAGTTAGGAATAACTTCACATCTTTCATTCTCTGTCGTGCCAATTGAATTCTGAATGCTAATTGAGTCTCTATTTTACTCTCTCGCAGATGGCAAGAACGCGTGCTTCCTCATCGACCGACCAACAGCCTGATCCTCCTATTACAGCTTCTACGAGGGGCCGAGGCCAAGGCCGTGCAAGAGGCCGAGGCAGAGCTAGAACA
>ML253809.1:120731-205741 GCA_005239495.1 Nicotiana undulata | reverse complement strand
TTACCCGGTTCATGATCTTGAGTTGGTAGCGATTGTTCACGCCCTGAAGATATGGCGTCATTAGATATACGTTGTTCCCTATGAGATATATACGGATCACCAGAGTTTGCAGCACATATTCAGGCAAAAAGATCTCAATTTGCGTCAGCGCAGGTGGTTGGAGCTACTCAAGGATTATGACATCACCATATTATACCATCCGGGGAAGGCCAATGTGGTGGCCGATGCCCTGAGNGACCTTCGAGCTCTTCGGGATAGAGTTCAGAGGGATGGTGTTAGAGATATGACCATAGATGATGATGGTGTGTTGAGACTGCAGGGCCGTATTTGTGTGCCTGACATAGATGGACTGCGGAGGTTGATCTTTGAGGAGGCTCATAGCTCGCGGTACTCCATTCATCCCGGCACCGCGAAGATGTACCAGGATCTGAGACAGCACTACTGGTGGCGGAGGATGAAAAAGGATATAGTGGAGTTCGTAGCCAGATGCCTCAATTGTCAGCAGGTCAAGTGTGAGCATCAGAGACCGGGAGGATTACTTCAGCAGATGAGGCTTCCAGAGTGGAAGTGGGAGCGGATTACCATGGATTTTGTGGTCGGACTTCCTCGGACTCTGAGGAAGTATGATGCTATTTGGGTGATTGTGGATCGGCTGACCAAGTCAGCTCATTTCATTCCGGTATTGACTACATATTCTTCGGAGAGATTGGCTCAGATCTACATGAGGGAGAGAGTCCGGTTGCATGGTGTGCCGGTATCTATTATTTCAGACCGAGGTCCTCAGTTCACCTTACACTTCTGGAGAGCCTTGCATAGTGAGTTGGGTACCCAGATTGATCTCAGTACAGCATTCCACCCTCAGACGGACGGACAGTCCGAGCGCACCATTCAGATTTTGGAGCATATGCTCCGTGCTTGTGTGATTTATTTTGGAGGATCATGGGATCAGTACTTACCTCTTGCAGAGTTTGCCTACAATAACAGCTATCAGTCCAGCATTCAGATGGCGCTGTTTGAGGCTTTATATGGTAGGCGGTACAGGTCTCCAGTTGGATGGTTTGAGCCGGGCGAAGCCCGATTGTTGGGTACGGATTTGGTTCAGGATGCCTTGGACAAGGTGAAGGTGATTCAGGATAGACTTCGCACAGCCCAATCCAGACAGAAGAGTTATGCGGACCGCAGAGTTCGTGATTTATCATTCATGGCTGGTGATCGGGTTTATCTTCGAGTATCGCCGATGAAGGGCGTCATGAGATTTGGGAAGAAGGGTAAGCTGAGTCCGAGGTTCATCGTCCCTTTTGAGATATTGCAGCGGGTTGGGGAGGTTGCTTATGAGTTGGCCTTGCCTCCTAATCTAGCAGGCTCTTTAGGTCTCAAACAAGCACCTAGAGCATGGTACGAGCAACTATCAAAATTCTTGCTAGAACATGGGTACAAACGAGGCAAAATTGACAGTACCTTGTTCTTAAAGGAAAAAGGTAAGGATCTCCTCATTGTGCAAATATACGTGGATGATATCATATTTGGGGCAACCTCTGAAAAATTGAGTAAGGAATTTGCTATACTTATGGGGAGTGAGTTTGAGATGAGTATGATGGGTGAGCTAAACTTCTTCTTAGGCTTGCAAATCAAGCAAAACTAAAATGGAACAATGATCCATCAACAGAAGTATGTGAAAGAATTGCTCAAGAAATTTAAAATGGAAGACTCAAAGGAAATAGACACCCCCATATCCACAGACACAAAATTAGATGTGGATTAACCTGGTTCTTCCGTTGATCAGAAGCTATACAGAGGGATGCTTAGGTCTCTATTATATCTCACTGTCAGTAGACCTAATATTGTGTTCAGTGTAAGACTGTGTGCTAGGTTTCAGGCAAATTCAAAAGAGTCCCACCTAACTGCAGTGAAGAGAATTTTGAGATATCTAAAAGGCACTACTGATTTATGACTTTGGTATCCTAAAGGTAGTAATTTCGACCTTGTAGGATATGCTGATGTTGATTATGCAGGTTTCCTAGTGTACAGGAAAAGTACTTCAGGCATGGCTCATTTTTTGGGCTCCTGCCTTGTGTCTTGGGCCACCAAGAAACAAAACTCAGTAGTCATGTCTACTGCTGAGGCTGAATATATGGTTGCAGCCTCATGATGTGCTCCGTTGTTATGGATCAAGCAACAACTCATGGATTTTGGTACAGATGTTGGATGCATTCCTATTTTCTGTGACAACACTAGTGCAATTAGTATGACAAAGAACCCGGTTCATCATAAAAGAACCAAGCACATAAATGTTAGACACCACTTCCTTAGGGATAACTATGAAAAAGGAATGATCTCAATTGAATTTTGTGCTACTGACAAGCAAATTGCAGATATCTTTACTAAAGCACTGAGTAGGGAGAATTTTGAGAGAAACCGGCTTGAATTAGGGATGATTAAGATCACCTAATTGAAAAATAAAAAATAAAACATTTTTTTGGCTAGAAAGACTAAAATAGATAATTAACCAGACTAATCATTGCTTAGTAACATGACTTTATTGCCATACTCTATTTCCATGTATTAATATGATTCCCTGGTTACTAATGATGTTTTTCTATCTTTTTAAACTGAGGCAAATTAAAGATTTTAACACGATGAACCTGGTTCATCGTTGTTGGTTCATCTGACTGACAAGGTACGTGCTCATCTCCATACACTTATTGAAATAATTATAGTCACACCTGAGCAGGACTCTATCTATATTTAGTTCAATTCAAATTCTCTTTACTATCCTAAAATGAACCAGTTTCAAGGAGTCACATCATATCTTAATTCGCCTAGATTTAGGGGTTAATAACCGTCTAATCAATGACACTCCTACATCGATTAGACTCCCACTTGATTAAATATTCTACCTGTTGTACACTTAATAGCCACATCTTAAAGGCCATCATTACCTATTCTCTTCATAACATAAACGTCGAACCAAGTTCATCTTCCATATCATATCAAAAACTGATCATTGTTCATCTCTCCCTAAACGCTCATAAAAATGTCTTCACAACCAGCTGTTTCATCTTCCTTCTCCACCCATGATTATGAGGACGGTGATTCTAGTACTAATTCTCCATCAGTATACAGTTCACATTCTCCAGCCAGATCTTCAACCCCCCAAAACCCTCCAGTTCTTGAACCTACACCTGAACCTACACCTAATCCTACTCCAACCCCCAGGGCACGTAGAGTGAAAGTTTTGGCCAGGAAATCTGTTGCTTCTGGTTCTCGTGCCAAATTCTTGGAAGAAATACTTCAAGCTAGCAAGGTCCAAGATTCTGAATCCTACAGTGAATCCTTTAAACCGCTAATGAGGATGAAGTACCTGGTTCATCTGACACTGAACAAGGTAATCTTGAAGTTGGGTCTGCAACCGCTACTTCTGAAAATAGGTTTGTTTTGGTTGGGTCAATTGTTGATGTAGAAGTGCCGGATAGGCATAGAAAACTTGGGAAAAATAAAAATCATGAGAGAGAGGGAGAAGGAAGCTCTGTAAGGGGATCTGGGGAGGACGGTGCCACTTTGGCTATTTATGGCCCCGCTCCTGTAATTGATGAAGAAGGAGTCACAGATTTAGGGGGAAGCGTGTTTGAGGAGGCGGAAGCAGGTCTGGAGAGCCTTCAAAAGTCAGTAGATGAACCCGGTTCATCTATTGAAGAGACGTTGGCTAAGATGCTGAGGAAATTGGGGGAGTCCTACAATCCCAAGAAGAAAAGAACTCCAAAGTCAAAGAAGGCTACTAACCCAGTTCCACCAAAGAAAAGGAAAGCTCTGGTGTCTGTTGATGCTCCTGCTCCAAACGTTCGTGCTACTAGAAGTGTTGTTCGACAAGGAGACGAAGAGTTGGAAAGGGCTCTGAGAGAGAGCAAAAAGAAGAAGGCTACCAAGGGAAAGGCAAATATTGGAGAGCCTATTGAGGTTGTTACTATTGATGATGATGCGATGGACCTAGTCCATCATGAGGAGCAGCCTGCTCCAGTTATGGTAGAGACACATAAACCCAAGAAGGCTAAGTCTTTTTCCAAGAAGTCAGCTTTTGTGTCTGCCACACCCTCAACCACAGCAAAAAGGACCAGGTCTAAGGTCAAGAAAGTGAAGGTTGTTGAAGAAGAAGAAGAAGAAGAAGAAGAAGAAGAAGAAGAAGAATGGAGTGGAGGAGAGGAGGAGGTGTCTGGTGAGAAATCTGGAAAATTCACCATGTTTGGCAAGCGTACTTTTCTTAAGGGAAAGCTGATGAGAGATCTTGAGGAATCAAGGATGATCTTCCTGATGAATGCTGTGGAGGTGCAAGGGTGGAAGGACATGGTTCTTCACCTTGAAGGCAGGCTGGCAAGGAATGAGTTGGTGGAGTTTATGGCCAACGCAATTAATTAGGATGGCAGGGTAACTTCCACAGTTAAAGGGGTTCAGATCACGTTTGATGCGAAGGAGCTGGGAGAGATTCTGCAAATCCCTGCTGAGGGCTACGAGGATTACACAAGGCAAAGATAGCCTAGTCTCGATGGGATGTGCTCTGCTATGAATATTACAAGATTCTTTTGTGAAAATTAGGAGAAACCAGAGCCTAGGCTAGTGTATAAGAGTGAAATGAAGCCCCAGCACAAGTTGTTCTTCGAGTTTGTGATCAAGTTCCTGCTACCAAGACAAGAGCGTAGGCACATTGCCAGCTACATGGACTTAACGCTTATGGAATGCTTGTATAGGGGTAAGCAGATAAATTGGCCGGCTTTCATCATCCAACTCTTGGACAGAGTTGCAAATGGGGCCAAGGCACATGCCATACCATATGGATATATTATGATTGTTGTGCTTGCCCATTTCGAGGTTCCTGTGAAGAAAGCTGAGATGGCTACTGCTAAGGATTTCTTTGGGAAGAATACTTTGCTTACTTGTGACTACAATGTAAATGTTCCGAAGGATGAACCTGGTTCATCTAGGAAGCAGCCTATTAATAGCAAATTCAGGTCTGTGGTGCAGGAAGGTGAGATAAAGTATGCTGAGATCCTTCGATTGAAATCTCGCCTTATTGAGGTTGAAGCTGAGAGGGATGATCTCAGAGTTGAATTAGCCAAAGAGAAGGAGAAGAATGAAGGTGTTCTTCAACAAATGCTTTCTCTCCTTCAAGCCAAAACCCAACCTCATTTGCCCCTTCCCAGCCTTAGGAGTTCAGTGCCACCATAAACCCCTCTCAATGCCCAGTTCGGGATTTGTTCTGTTTCTATTTTTTGTTTGTCTTATTGCTCATGGTTGTGACTGTTTTAGTTCTTTTTGTGTATGATGTTTAATTGTTATCTAATCAATGAATTCTACCTTTGTTAGTTATTGACTTTTTCTCAGTTTCTTACTTAGCTTACATTTTATTGGTTTCTTTTGATGATTAATCATGCTTTGCACCTGCAGTTGCCTCAATGGCGATGAGTAATTGTTAATAACCCTGGTAAGTTTATCATTTTTCAACTTTTATATGATGCCAAAAGGGGGAACATAGTGCTTTTCAATATTTCAAAGAATTGTGATATTTATAACCGAATGAACCTGGTCTCTCTATGATAAATGCTTAAAACTATACAAAGTGTTTGAAGATTGTACAGGGTTAAGCACAGAGTTTGTCATCATCAAAAAGGAGGAATTTGTTGAACCAAGCCACTGCATGATTTTGAAGATTGACAAATGTCTACCCAGTTGAACCGGGTCCATCAGGGGAAACATACTTGAACAGACCCATTGGCACAAGAACCGTCTATGCACAGGAGATAACCATGATTGTGAATTATCCATGAACTAAGAGGTTGTCTCCTAAAGCAAAAAGGTTGCAAATTGATAAGAGGTTAGAGTGCGAGTTCAACAAGGACAGAAACAAAAGGAGGAAGTTGAGATAAATACAAACTCTTCCACCAAGGAAGAGTTGCATTAGAATTGAACAACATATCTCAACAACTGACTTTATAAAGTGTTGAAGAATTCCTGCTGAAGATGTGACGCATAAAGACAGAAGTGAAACAAGAATTGAAAGCAAAATTCCCAGAGCTATTTTGCAAGCAGAATCCTTTTGCGACACAAAAGCTACTTGAACCAGCTAGAAGAACCAGTTCCATCTGTTTGTCTTTTGAGTCTAGTTGGTTGTAGTAGGAGATTTAATATTGTATCTTTCAGCTTTATCTAGAAGCAAATTGTAATAGGTACACACTGTTCAAGTTAGAGTTAACTTGAAGTTGTCGCAATTAGCTAGAGGCTAGATTGCCACAAAAGGATTAGAGTTAGTCCTTAGGTTTACAAAAGAGTTTATTTTGTAAATGTTGTTTGGCTCATTGTCATAGTGAAGACTTTGGGAAAGTCCTACTAGGAAGTAGGTCGTGGTTTTTTTTACCGTTTGAGCCAGGTGTTTTCCATGTAAAATTATTGNCCACACAAATTTCCCCCCCCCCCCTCTTGTGTGGTATTGAAGTATAAAACATCAGTGTCCCTAAGGACCGCCAAATGTGGGTCATCATCCTGCCGCTCTCGGATACGATCAATTAGAGAAGACCGAGCGACAGTATAAGCTAGGACACTGTTGGGAGAAATATCCAACCTCACGAACTGGTTAGCCAAAGTCTGAATGTCTGAAGCCAACGGTCTCTTGCCAAATGGGATATGCACAAGACTGCCCATACTCACCGCCTTTCTACTCAATGCATCGGCCACCACCTTGGCTTCCCCAGGTGATACAATATAGTGACATCATAATCTTTTAACAACTCTAACCACCTCCGCTACCTCAAATTTAGATCTTTCTGCTTGAATAAGTATTGGAGGCTGCGATGGTCAGTAAAAATCTCACACGGCACGCCATAAAGATAATGCCTCCAAATTTTCAAAGCATGCACAATAGCTGCCAACTCTAAATCATGAATAGGGTAATTCTTCTCATGGACTTTCAACTGACGAGACGCATACGCAATCATCCTGCCATCTTGTATCAACACTGCTCCAAGTCCAACTCGAGAAGCATCACAATACATCGTGAAAGAACTCGAATCTGATGGTAACACCAACACCGGTGCTGAAGTCAAGGCTGTCTTGAGCTTTTGAAATCTCGCCTCGCACTAATCTAACCATGTAAATGGGGTACCTTTCTGAGTCAATTTAGTCATTGGGGCTGCTATGGATGAAAACTCCTCCACAAAACGACGGTAGTAACCGGCCAAACCCAAGAAACTCCTAATCTCCGTGGTTGTGGTAGGTCTAGGCTAGTTCTTGACTGCCTCTATCTTCTTAGGATCAACCTGAATACCCTCAGCTGATACAATATGACCCAAGAAGGCTACTGAATCTAACCAGAACTCACATTTAGAAAACTTGGCATACAAATGATTATCTCTCAAAGTCTGGAGTGCTATACGGAGATGTTGCTCATGCTCTTCCCGACTGCGGGAGTATATAAGAATGTCATCAATGAACACGATCACAAAAAAGTCCAGATGTGGTTTGAAAACCCGATTCATTAAGTCCATAAAGGCCGTTGGAGAATTAGTCAGCCCAAAAGTCATAACCAAAAATTCATAGTGCCCATACCTCGTACGAAAGGTTGTCTTAGGGATATCGGACGCCCTAATTTTCAAATGATGGTAGCCTGGCCTCAAATCAATTTTCGAAAACACTCTAGCACCTTGAAGATGATCAAATAGGTCATCGATCATTGGCAACGGATATTTATTCTTGATAGTAACTTTATTCAGCTCCCTGTAGTCTATGCACATTCTCATTGACCCATCTTTCTTCTTTACAAACAAAATCGGTGCACCCCAAGGCGAGACACTAGGTCTTATGAAACCCTTTTCTAGCAAATCTTGTAACTGTTCTTTCAATTATTTCAATTCTGGTGGGGCCATCCGATATGGAGGAATGGAAATGGGTTGAGTGCCCGAAGCCACATCGATACAGAAATCAATATCCCTGTCGGGCGGCATACCCGGCAGGTCTGCAAGAAATACCTCAGGAAACTCACGCACGATAGGAACTGACTTTATAGAAGATACCTCAGCATCAGAATCACGAATATGAGCCAAATAAGCCAAACACCCTTTCTCCACCATGCGACGAGCCTTAGCATATGAAATTACCTGGCTGGGAGGATGACCAGGAGTCCCTTTCCATTCTAATCGAGTCAACCTCGGTAAGGCTAAAGTAACCGTCTTGGCGTGACAGTCTAAAATGGCATAATAGGGCGACAACCAATCCATGCCCAATATAACATCAAAGTCAACCATGTCTAGAAGTAACAGAACAACACTAGTTTCAAGACCTTTAATGACTACCACGCACGAACGATATACTCGATTTACCACAATAGCATCCCCCACCGGTGTAGACACATAAACAGGAACACTCAAGGGATCACGGGGCACATTCAAATACGAGGCAAAACAGGAAGAAACATACGAATAAGTAGACCCCAGATCAAACAAAAAAGAAGCAACTTTATCACAAACTGAGATGATACCTGTAATAACAGCGTCGGAGGATTCTGCCTCAAGCCTAGCTGGAAAAGCATATAGTCAGGGCTGAGCCCTACCACCCTAAACCACACCTCTGGGAGGACCTCCACCTCTAGCGGGCTGACCTCCACCTCTAGATATATTTCCTCCACCTCTAACATTCTGGCCTCTACCTCTGACTGTCTGACCCCTACCCCTTGCTGGCTAGGCAGGTGGTGCTGCAGCTGGTGCCGGAACTATGGCACGAGAACCCTGGTACTGATGTTGACTACTCATAAATCTCGGACAAGCTCTCCGAACATGCCCATATTCACCACACTCAAAACATCCCTCCTGGTATGAGGACTGACCCTGACGAACTGGCTGACCACGATAATAACTCTGCAGAGGAGGTGCTCTAATAGGAGCTAAAGGATCACTATAGACTGGCTGAGCAGAAGGAGGTACATAAGAACCACGACCCCCTGAAGTACCATGTGAAACCTGCAGCGCTGAATGGAATGGCCTGGATGAATGGCCTCTATTAAATGAAGTCCCGCCTCCAGATGAGGCACAACTGAAAACACCAGAATGGCGAGGTCTCTTGTCTGACCCCTGACCTCTCATCCCAAGAACTGACTCAACCCTCCTAGATATATTAGCTGCATCCTGAAGAGAAATATTGGACCCTGTTTCCTTGGCCATCTGCAACCTGATGGGTTGAGCAAGGCCATCAATAAACCGTATGAGCCTCTCCCTCTCTGTGGGCAATATAAGAATAGCATGTCTAGCCAGATCCACAAAACGAGTCTCGTACTGAGTCACAGTCATGTTGCCCTGTTGTAGTCGCTCAAACTGACGACGCTTATCCTCTCGAGTAGTGACAGGTAAGAAATTCTCCAAAAAGAAATAAGAAAATTGATCCCAAGTCAGAGCAGGTGATCCCACTGGCCTAGTCAACAAATAATCTCTCCACCATTTCTTGGCGGAACCAGTCATCTGAAAAGCTGCAAAATCGACCCCATTGGTCTCCAAAACACCCATATTGCGCAATACCTCATTACAACTATCCAAATATTTCTGAGGGTCCTCTGAAGTAGCACCACTGAAATGGACAGGGAATAGCTTAATGAACCTGTCAAGTCTCCCCAAAGCATCTGATGACATGGTTGCCCCATTTGCGGGCGACACTGCTACAACTGGCTGAATTACCCCAACGGTATTGGCTATTGGGGTCTGAACCTGAGGAGTAGTCTAAACTGGAGTGTGGGTAGTAGGAGTCAGGACCCCTCCTCCAGCCTGAGATACGGCTGCTGCAACAGGAAAAGTGCCAGACTGGGCCACACTCTCCATAAGGCCCACTAAACGGACCAAAGCATCCTGAAGAACTGGGGTGGCAATAAACCCCTCGGGAACCTGAGCTGGTCCCGCTGGGACAGTCTGAGCCATAACCCCCTCATTAATCTCAATCTGGGGTTCCGCAGCTGTGGTTGCTGCCTGAGCAATGGGCTGAGTCCTGCCCCTGCCTCGGCCTCTGCCCCTAATAGGAGATGCTGCTGCTAGAGGTCCGTAATTCTGGTCAGCGGAAGATGAAGCACGTGTTCTCGCCATCTGCAAGAGAATAGAAGAATCCAAATCAATATTTGAGATACAAGAATCGCACGATAGAATAGAAATAAAAATGGAGTTGTTTCCTAACTCAATAGCCTCTGAGAGATAAGTACAGACGTCTCCGTACCGATCCTTCAGACTCTACTAAGCTTGTTCATGGATTGTGGGACCTAAGTAAACCTAGTGCTCTGATACCAACTCGTCACGACCCAAATTCCCAACCTTAGGGATCGTGATGGCGCCTAACACCACACTTGCTAGGCAAGCCAATGTTAGAATTCGATTGACCAACTTTCTTAATTAAATTACTTAAGCACAAATAAAACAATTTAAAATGGACTTAATTAACCTAATTTCCAACAACCTCAAAATAAAATAATAATGATAACCAACTAAATGAAACGAACCACGAACTAATTATTTAATCAACTATAAGACTACCCCAGGGTCTGGTGTCACAATCCACGAACTACTAAAGAATGCTACAAATAATGGCTGAAAGAAATAGTGTAACTGTTCTGAATATAATAAAACAGTGTAAATAATAATGGGAGAAGACTCTCGAAATCTGCGAGCGCCGGCAGATGTACCTCGTGTCTCCAAACAAATCGGGTGGTCGTCCTGGAATCCTCTATTGCTGACTAGTACCTGGATCTGTGCAAAAAAGCACAATGTGTAGTATCAGTACAACCGACCCCATGTACTGAGTAAGTGTCGAGCCTAACCTCGGCGAAGTAGTGACGAGGCTAAGTCGGGCTTCAACAATATAATCGATAACAACAATAAATAATAAAACCAAAAAGAAATTTAAACAAATAGATAAATAAGTGTTGCAACAAAATAAAATAACTCAGCTATAACCAATTCTCAAATAACTCTTCAAAGTTCCAAACTTTGACTTTGAATAAAAATAGTACTGGAATATTTAAAGAGTAGTAAAATAGACAATTAAACTTTTCAAAACTTTTATTTTCTTTTTCTTTAAGAATCAGTAAAATATAAATGTCCTCCCTTATCGCTCCTTGTTGCAGCGTGCAACCCGCTCCCACTTGTCCTCCCTTATTTCTCCTCCCTAAATTATCGCCCTTATTACTCCTGTTGCGGCGTGCAACCCGATCCTACCTGTCCGCCCTTATCACTCCTTGTTGCGGCGTGCAACCCGCTCCCACCGGACATATCATATCAATTTATTCATAATTTTCACAATTCAGGCCAAGCCTTTCACAATATTTTTGTCTCAACAATTATAAATAATAAACCGCATTTTTCTCATAACTTCATCAATAACCTCTCAACCATGAAGTCAACAGGAATATCAAAAATATATACATTTATTTCATAAAATCAATACTAAACCTCTCAACCATGTTTATATCACAAGGAAACCAGCTCAAACAACCAACACTTCTTCCAAATAGTCACAACAATATCTAACAACAAATCAACAAGGCCAAATAGTCATAGAAACAATAATGAACTTATAACAATTAAGACAATAATTAATTAAGTAGGAAACGGGAAAAGGGATCATGTTTAACAACCAATTTGAGTGGTGCATAGATACTCGTCACCACACCTATACACCACGCTCATGCATTTCACATAACAAACAAGTGGGGAGTCTTATTCCCTCAAGTCAAAGTTAGACCAAACACTTACCTCAATTCCGCAGGCCACTCACTGCTCAATTATTGCTTTTCCTTTTGAATTCACTTCTAACTTGCTCGAATCTAATCAAAATTATCTTAATATCATTAATTAATGCTAAAGGAACTAACTTTATTGAAAAATATAACTTTTCCTAAGTTTTCTCAAAAAAAGTGAAAATCCGACCCCGGGCCTGCTTGGTCTAAACTCAGGGTTTGGACCAAATTACGTTTACCCATTCACCCACGAACCCAAATATGCTATTAGTTTTGAAATACGGCCTTAATTTGATATAAAAAATTTAAATTTTACAAAACTCCCTAATTCTACCCAAATCCTAGATTTTTACCATGAAAATTCTTTGTTTTTGCTTTAAAAGTGATGCAAAATAGTAAGGAATTGAAAGAACAATGTTTGGAATTGATTACCTATGAATTGGGGATGAATATTGTTGAAGAAAACTCATTTTTAGGGCTGGAACCTCGAAAAATTGAAGAAGAAGGGGTTCTGCCCGGATTTAATTTGATATTTATAATAGCTGGGCTAGGCAACTGTGCGATCGCGGATAAAGATATGCGATCGCAGAGGGTAAGGGGCTGGGGAAGTGCGACCGCGGGAAGGGACGTGCGTTCGCAGAGGGTAGGGGGGCTGGGGCAGTGCGATCGCGGGGTAGGGGGTGCCTCGCACTGGGTAGGGGAGCTGACTATTGCGATCGCACACTGTGTGTTGCGTTCGCGCAGTGTACCAAACAGGACCTCAAATTTTACTCTGTGCGATCGCGGACTTTCCTATGCGATCGCACAGGACAAAATACCTGGACACCATAAATGAAAAACCAGCAGTTATTTTTAAGTGAAAAACACCTCGGGCCTACCCGAAACTCACCCGAGCCCTCGGGGCTCCAAACAAATCATGCATGCAAGTCTAAAAATATTATACGGACTTGCTCGTACGATAAAATCATGAAAATAACATGTAAGTCTATGAATTAAACCTCAAAACTCATCATTTTCAACAAAAACTCTTAAAGTTCATAATTTCTCAACCGGATGTCTGAATCACGTCAAACGAACTTCGTTTTTCACCAAATTTCACAGTTAACCTTTAAATATCATAAAAAAGTTGTACCGGGCTCCGGAACTAATATACGGACCCGATACCAATGATGTTTAGCATTATTTCTTTTCTTTAATTCTCAAACATTTCAGTAAAATAATTTCTTTCAAAAATTTATTTCTAAGGCTTGGGACCTCGAAATTCATTTCCGGGCACACGCCCGAGTCCCATATTTTACTGCGGACCTCCCCGGATCGTCGGAAGCAGATCCGGGTCCGTTTACTCAAAATGTTGACCAAAGTCAACTTTTATCAAATTTAAATTCTAAAAATCACTATTTCTCATATTTTCACATAAAAGCTTTCTGGTTTCACGCCCGGACTGCGTACGCAAATCGAGGCATTTAATTTTAGTCTTTTTATGGCTATTAAGCATGGAACGGAGTCTAATTTTATAAAATCACCCCTTGGGTCATCACAACTCTCCCTCAGATTTTTCTTACGAAAATTCTGATTTCTCCTTCTTGTTTTTGCATTGTTTTAACATAAAAGAAAGCAGTAAGTGTGATTTACTATTGTTCTTTGCGTTCATTCTCACTGGGATTTGAAGTACTGCTCCACCAGTGAGGATAATCTGTTCTATCCTGGGAGGAAATAATCCTAAACTTTGGGTACTAAGAGGGGATTAAGTTCCTTAAGGAAACACTGTGAATTTAGTGGGCTCGGAATAATTCCGTTCTTCTGCATTTCTGCTTTTATAGCATTTTTATTTTTTAATATATTTCGAATACAGATTACTAACAAATATTACTTAATAATTTTAGATTTTTAGGATTGACGTATGAAGAGTGATGCTTCTTACTATTGAAATTAAAATTTTAAAACTAAATTCATCTAAAATATATTTACGTTGTCCGTTTTATTTTTCTTTTATTAGAATAAACATTTGAGTTTAAAACTAAAATATTTTCGAAAATATAACTTTATGAGTACAAATTAATACAAAAATCTAAGCACTATTAAAGCACTGTTTATATTTAATACTTTAAATCAACTTAGATTCATAAAATATTTTTTTAGTTGAGAAAAGTTGAAATCCTAAATAGAAATAATTTTAGTAATTCCGATTTGTCTTATTGTTACACCTTGAGTTAAAGTTTTTTTTTTTTTCCGATAGAGTTTTTTGTAGTAATAGTTTTCTAGACAATAGCACGTCCATCGTATTTCAGACAAAAGTTTGTTTCAAAAGAAGTGGCTATTTTTAGTCCCAAAAAGAAACATTCTTAGAGAAAAACTATTCACACATACACCCACAAATTATTATCAAAAGAATAAAAAGGCTCAATATATTTGTTGAGAAACATGTGTAGTTAAGAAAGGATAATTGACTTTTTTATTTTTTAAAAATAGATTTCGTAATAAATAAGATTTTCCTTTTGTTTTCCTAATATTTTAGGTCTTATTCAATTAAAGTTTTTTTTTTTCCTTATTTTAGTGACGAAGGAAATGTAACAATTAGAACTGTAAAATCAATTAAGATTTTACCTTATGTAATTTTACCAACTTTCATATCTTTTAAAACAAATAACTTAAGCTACAATCATATTAAGAAATTGTAATTGCAATTAATGTTATTTAGATAAACTAATTTATTTGGAATTCCAAATAGCTATAACTTGGCACTTTATCTTTTTGTAATTTTAAAACTTGACGCGATACATACGTACGCTAGTAAATTAAAATAAAGGAAGCTGTAAATATTTATATGAGACAGAAAACAAAGTGGAAAACCAATAGTCCAAACTACTAAAAAGTTGTTGTGACAATAATTCAATATTATTTGTGCAAAATCTAGCGTACTTCCCAAGTTGTTCAATACTCCTTTCGGCCTAAAATAAGTGATTTTTTGCTCTTTTTTTGTGGTCCAAAATAATTGATTTTTCAGATTTTAAGAATGAATTAATTATTTATTTCTTACATCACCCTTAAAGTAAATAGTGTTGGAGTATTTGTTAGAATTATTTATGTGAGATATTAAAAGTTAATATGGTCAATTTTATTTCTAATAAATGTTAAAAGATAAATTTTTTAATCAACGTGAAATCATCCAAAAATCACTCATTTTGAACTGGAGGTAGTATTTTTGAATATAATAATCAACCCTTACTTAGACAGATATGAGGGAAGGGGAGGTTAGGTCCCTGCCGTTAGATAAAAAGTGATGAAGGGACAGGATTAAAACGCCTGAAATAGCGTCGTGCTGGTACTTATGAGAGCTGGGCGGGGTAATGGGGCAAAACTGAGCGGATTTTGGCAAGAAATTGGGCCCAAAGCCGATTTGAACCCAACAGCCACTCTTTCTTTGATTTCTAAACTAAACACTCTAATTTAAAATAACTAATTTGCAAGATTAATTTATCTACTAATTTTAGTTTAGCAATTACCTAATGAATTAAATAACAACGTGAATTATGACAGAAAACTACTAACTTAAACCTAAAAGCTAAAATGCAGAATGACTACTACTCTTTTTTGTGGTTTTCATTTGACAAATGCATTAAAAAAGTGATTAAATTCTAAAATGCAATTAGAATGAAATGAATGAAAAATAAAAATATTTTTTTGTAGTTTTCTATGGTTCAAAATACTCCTAATAATGCAATTAATATACAGACACAAACAAATAAAGAGAAACCTATTAAAAATGCTACAAAAATAAAAAATAAGTAAAAATTTCCTTTTTGGGATTCTTTAGGAGTGTTTTAAGCTTAAAGCAAAAATCACGTGCTCACAATAATAATCTCGAAGACCTTTGCGTATAATATAAGCTTTATAACTTGCAACAAGAAGTGCTTCTACTTAGAAAAATGTTAAGGTAAGTTTTTCTTTATTTGTTACCTTACCTTGTATGTGAAAAAGTGAAATACGCTGCACACCCTGGAAACAAGATAAAACTATCATTGTTTCACGTAGCTGCGTTTCTAATCTGGAAAATATATTTCGTAGATTTTTTTAATAGTTATAAGCTTGTACATAACTATAAGGTATTTTGTGGGAGAAATTAGCAAATAGCTACTTTCTAGACTGCTAATCAAGTTTAACCATTTCTCAATGCAAAAAAAATTGTGACAAAAAAAATATCTACCTAAAACACGAAAAAGCCCCAAAAGATTTTACTAAAATTTGACAATTAAAAGTTTTGGATGTTCAAAATCACAGAAAATTTGGCACCATATATCAAATCAGCCTACTAATTGACTCGAATTAACTCATTTTCTATTTAATGGCATCACGTAGCCGAAATCAGTCCCTACTTCTCCTTTATCCTCTTAAAAATAACAAAAAATAAAAAATGTGCAACTCTCTCCTAATCAAATCATTCACTAATTCCAGAGTTTGAAATATGTAAGCTCAAATTCCATGAAAAAGATCTCAAAAATAGTCAGATTGACAAGTGACAATTGAAAAATAGTCACAATTTTAAAAGTAATCGAAATTTAATCACTTTTCATGTAAAGATAAATCTGAACAAAAACACTGTTCCAAATCAAAAAAATATTCCAGCATAATATATTGGAGATCCAGTATAATATACTGGACTTCCAACATAATATACTGGAGTTCCAGCATAATATATTGCAAGTTCATACACAGGTGCTCCAATCTCTAGTATATTATACTGGAACTTTCCGTGTGTTGGAAGCATAATATGCTGGAAGTTCATACACAAGTGCACCATCTCCAGTATATTATGCTGGAAGTTCATACATAGGTGCATCATCTGCAGTATATTAGCTGGAACTTTCGTATTGCAGCAAAATAGTAGCTATTTTTTAATGATTTTACAAACGCCGGCTATTTTTCAATTACCTCATTCCGAAAAGAGAAACTTACACAAATGTCCCAAATAAATCTCAACTTACTATGATGACCCAAGGGGTCATTTTATAAATTTAAACTCTGTTCTAGGCTTATTATCCATAAAAAGATTAATTTTAACTGTCTCGATTTGCGTGCGCAGTCCGGGCTGAAACCGGAAAGCTTTAATGTGAAAATATAAGAAATAATAATTTTTAGAATTAAAATTTTAATTTTAGTTGACTTGAGTCAACATTTTAAGTATACGGATCTGTGTTTCGACGATTCCGGGAGGTCCGCAATAAAATATGGGACTTGGACGTATGCCCGAAATTGAATTCCGAGGTCCTAAGCCTTAGAAATCAATTTTTGAAAGAATTTTTTTTGCTGAAAAATAAAGAAATGAATTAACGTTTGAAACCGTTGGTTTTGGTTCCGGAGCTCGATACAGGTTTGTTATGATATTTAAGCCTTGTCTGCGAATTTTGGTAAGAATCGGAATTTATTTGACGTGATTTGGACGTCCGGTTGATAATAGTGAGCTCTAAGTGTTCTTGAGAAAAGTAATGAGTTTTGAGGTTTAATTCATAGTTTTACATGTTATTTTCATGATTTGATCGCACGAGCGAGTCCGTATGATACTTTTAGACTTGCGTGCATGTTTGGTTTAGAGCCCCGAAGGCTCGGGTGAGTTTCAAATAGGTTTGGGTTGTGTTGCGCTCGTTCTTTCTTATGTTTCGAGGTCATTTTTTCAAGCATAAATGATATCATATTGAACAAATGAGCTCTGATTTCTGTTTTGAATGAAGTATTAGATCTGTATCGTAATTACTGACCGTAGCAAAAAGAATCATCGAATTTGGACATCGTATGATGATTTTTTGGTCATTTTACCAAGGGTTCTAGATTTTTCAGGTTAATTACGAAATTGCCACTGACGGCATATTAAAAATCTGCACTATTTGCAAATATTAAAACATACATATCTTCTTCATTATAAGGTCAAATTGAGTGATTCAAAAGTCTAAATTGACTAGAATTTCACAAGGAATCCACTGGAGATATAAAAATTGAGTTTTGGGATTGTTTGGAATGAGAAACGAGGCAGAATAGCTGGCAGAAAAATATATAAAAAACGGGCAGACTTCTTCTTCTTCAAATTTTCGAACCCCACAGCCCTAGGAACGAATTTCTTCACCAAATATCATCCCCAAGTCATAGGTAATCAATTATAAACTTTACTCTTTCAATTACTCATTGTTTTTCATCACTTTTAAATCAAAACTAAGAATTTTCATGGTAAAAATTGAGGGTTTGGGTAGAATTAGAAAATTTTGTAAAATCGAATATTTACCTCGAATTGAGGTCAGATTTCGAAAATAATTGTATATTTGGGTTCGTGGGTGAATGGGTAAACGTAATTTAGTCCGAACCCCGAGTTTAGACCAAGCAGGCCCGGGGTCGGGTTTTCACTTTTTTTAGAAAACTTAGGGAAAATTATAATTTTTAATAAAGTTAGTTCCTTTAGCCTTAATTAATGATATTGAGTTAATTATGATTATATTCGAGCAAGTTAGAACAAGATTCTAGAGGAAAAGCAGTAATTGAGCAGTGAGTGGCCTACAAAATTGAGGTAAGTGCTTGGTTTAACCTTGACGTGAGGGAATAGGAATCCCCACTTGTTTGCTATGTGAAATGCATGTGTGTGGTGACGAGTATCTATGCACCACCAAATGATATGTTAAACATGATCACTTTCCCGCTTCCAATTTGATTGATTCTTGTCTTAATTGCTCTATGTTCATTGTGGTTCTATGACTACTAGGCCTTATTACATTGGTGAAAAAAATTATTTGGCTATTTTGGAAGAGTATTGGTTGCGTATTTGGTTCCCTTGTGGTATAGAAAGGTTGAGCAGTTTGGCACTATTTTTGAAAATATATTTATATATACATGTTGGTTTCATTTTGATAATGTTGAGGAAGTTGTGAGAAATGCAGTTTAGTTGTTTCGTGATTGTTGAAGTTCATGTGGTTATTTGGTTTCATTTGATTATTTCCAATTGTTGTTGTAAGTGTGTTAAAAGTGTTGGTTGTTCTCTTGATTCTATCATGGTACATAAAGACTGAGTTGGTTTGACAATGTTACGGTGGTTACATATATTCTGGCTGATTTTATTGTAGAATGATATTGCTCAAACTTACGAGCTATACTGTTTTCTGTTTGCAATTGTTGAACCTTAAGTATTGTGAAAGACTTGGCCTGAACCGTGAAAGTTTTTGATGAATAAACAAAATTGATTGTGATAAGGGCGCTGTGATAAGGGGGCGAAATAGATTGTGATAAGGGTGGACAAAAGATAGTGATAAGGTGGACATGTGAGATCGGGTTGCGTGCCGCAGCAAGACAGTGATAAGGGAGTATAATTGTGTTTTACTGATTTATTATAAAGATTTGAAAATTTATTGTTTTACTCTACGGTTTTCTCATACTCTGCACATACTGTCATTTTAAAGTAAAAGTTTGGAAATTCGAAAACTTGTGCGAGATCTTGGTGATATTTGAGGCCTGGAATAGGCGACGAAGTTATTATAATTATTGTTTCAGTTATATTTTTCTGTTCGTGTAAAATTATTTTATAGTGTTATCGTACATATTATGTTCACATGTTATATACTGTTAATGCCCCGCCGTAGCCTCGCCACTACTTCGTCGAGGTTAAGCTCGGCACTTACTCAGTACATGGGGTCGGTGTACTGATACTACACTCTACACTCTTTTGTGCATACCCAGGTACTGGCCAGCAGTAGAGGTTTTTAGAGCGGCTATTCATTTATTCGGAGACACGAGGTATATCCGTCGGCGTTCGCAGATCCCGAGAGTCTTCTCCTATTTTCATAAATGGTGTTTTATTATATTCGGAACAGTTACACTATTCCTTTCAGCCCAGTATTTGTAGTGTTCTTTAGTAGTTCGTAAATTGTGACACCAGACTCTAGGGTAGTTCTAGATTTATTTATATAATTAGTTCGTGGCTCAGCTTAATTTAATTTTTTATTTATTTTATGTTTGAAATTATTTATTGAAAGCCATTAGATCAAGTTTAATTTAAAATTGTTCTATTCTGTTTAAATGATTAATTAACGGAAATAGTTGAGCAAACTCTAACATTGGCTTGCCTAGAAAGTGTGGTGTTAGGCGCCATCACGATCCTTAAGGTTGGGAATTTGGGTCGTGACACTTACCAACCTCTAGCCATTAGTCATAGACTTACCAAAACTAACCAACAAAAATTGAAAAACCAAATAATGAGGTTCTTTCTCTCAAAGAATCACATGCAAAAATCACCTTCCATATTTTTAAGCGTGATTAGCAACACTAGATACAAGCCGGAAAGGAAATTTCATTGATAAGGTAGCAAATAAAGTGATGAAATACAAAAATATATACAATATTCCAAAAATCTAAACAAAAAAGGAACTTTTTCAATGGGTGTAGTTGAAATTCATTGAAAATATATAGATAAGTCAATATACAAAGGAAGATTGGAGGTGATTTGGACTGGTTTTGTTCGTAATTAAATCGATTTCAAAAAAGTCTTCTGTGACACATGTATCAAACATGTATCACGCATGTATCTCACACACATGTATACATGGATATACATGTGATACACAATTGATACAAATATGATACATATGTGATACACAAATGATACACAATGTGATACACATATCATTTTTTTCATGTTTCGAATTTTCGATTCAAACCACCTCAAAACTTCACCAAATCATCCCAAAGCTGGGATTCAAGCTCCTTAAGTCGTGCCCAATCTATTCTAATAACACATACTCAGAACAAAGCAAAAATTTGATATTTTTTTGCTACAAATAGCTAATTGGCCAATTTGACTAATATTAGTAATATTTTATCAATTGGCCAATTTTTGTAATGAGCTACTTATAAATGGACATAACTGGTAATTTTCTGTGCGAAAACTGGCTTGGCCGTGCTATTTTCACTTATTATCAGAAACTCAAGCTCAATTTTAAGCGAGCCCAGGCCCAAAACTTGCTATGACCGTGAAAACAGAGGCATTGAGACTTGAGTCAAATGGTGACCATAGAAAATATAGGAAGAAGGACCTGAGACCGCATTTAGAAAGTAAGAGAGAAATGGGAACTCTCTGGAACTCTTCCCCGTGGGTTGTAACCTCCCCACTTCAAAAGAATCCATTTTCATTTCCTTCTTTAACCAAGAAATATGCGAACTCCTTTTGCAATTTCACCAACAAGTCCCTCCAAATTTCTTCCAAACTTGCTGGAAATGAAGTTGAAGAAAATTATACTAGCAGAATCGTCTCAAGTAATAAGATGGAGGAATACAACTTAGCTATGAAGCGAATGATGAGGAATCCTTATGAATATCACCATGATCTTGGTATTCGGCTGATCCAAAATTCAGATTTCCCTTTTTTTTTTTAACCTTATTTACCAGTCTAACAACTATGTTTCTGTCTGAATTATCTAATACAGTTACGGCCTTTAAATGGTTAATTCTCTTTTAACTTTTTATTTATTGGGGACCTCGCTTTTTGTTTTACCTTTTAAGATTTTAGCCTTTTAACAGAATTAAATTCCCCTGGAAAAGTGGATCCTGGTCTACTCTGACTTTGTAATACTGGGTTATGTATGTTTTATGACTTTATGTGGACCACTGTTTATGTCACCGCTTTAGTAAAAAGAAGAAGATTAAAGCGTCAGATTTCCCTTTTCCCCCCTTTTTAAAAAAAAAATAACTTTACATTCCTACTCAAGGTTGAATCTGAGAAGTGATTACTGTAACAATATTAAATTAGTTGATTTCTTTAGATTGGGCGATACAATAATGCTAAAATCCAAATAGTTTGCTCTTCTATAAGTAGGAATGATTATCCATTTTGGTATACCTGTGTTTCTTTATATAGTTAATGACATTTATCACGAAGAAGATGATAGCTATACCACCTTATAAGTATAATCCTTTGACTACAGGAATGAACTACACATTGATAACAGAAAATCTCATCGTTGGCTCCCAGCCCCAGAAAGTTGAAGATATAGATCATTTGAAAAAAGAGGAGAAGGTCGCTTTTATACTAAACTTGCAGCAGGACAAAGATATTGAGTTTTGGGGAATAGACCTCCAGTCTATAGTCAGAAGATGTTCAGACCTTGGAATTCATCACATGAGAAGGCCTGTAAGTAAATCTTCTTCGTCTTTTTTTTTTTTTTTTTTTTGAGCTGATACTTACCATTTCTAGGAGGAGGGTGACAAGAAAGAGAACACAGACCTCTATCCCTTAAACCATTGGTCTACACTATAATATGCAGCTTTCTGAAATACTGATAACACGTATTCCCTTCAACGGTCGAACAACTTTGATGTGAATCCTACACTTCACTATCTTGACCGTTGTTATGGGTCAATAAATATCTAAGGTCTGATTCAGGAAATCGGTGATTGTCCATATTTCAGAATCTTGCGGACTTGTTTTATGGCGTACTTACATGCTCTGGCACCATATCCAAATATTCCTGGTTATAAACGTAGTGGATATAGTTTATAGGCATGTGATAGAAGAAGGGCCACCATTTGCTTGTTTTTCTTTTCTTTCCATTAAGAATTCTCTAGTTCAAAGTACTTCTTTTTTTCAGGTTTTTGGCCTAAGAAAATAAAATGTTCTTAGGTTTTGGCATTTTACTTTTTCCCAAGACACCCCACTCATTTTCTGTATTTTGATCATCACAAAACTTTATTTGCAGGCGAGAGATTTTGATCCAGATTCCTTAAGGGGTGTATTACCTAAAGCTGTTTCATCACTAGAGTGGGCAATTTCAGAAGGAAAAGGAAGAGTGTACGTACATTGCACTGCTGGATTGGGAAGGGCTCCTGCTGTTTCAATTGCTTATATGTTCTGGTTCTGTGGAATGGATGTAAGATTTCACCTTTTATATGATCGTTAGTTTTGTTCCAAATTCAGAAACATTATTTGTGAATCAATATTCCTACTATCCTTTGTCTATTAATTAAAGCGCATTAGTAACTCTTAATAGCACTATGTCCTCATATCTTGAAGTGCTTGTTGAGCAGCTAAATACCGCCTATGATACACTCACATCAAAGAGACCCTGTGGGCCCAACAAAAGGTCGATTCGAGCAGCTACTTATGATTTGGCTAAAAATGATCAGTGGAAGGAGCCGTTTGAGAATCTGCAAGATTATGCCTTTGCTGATGTAGCAGATTGGGAAAGGACACTGATTCAAGATCATGTCCGGGGCCTTAAATATGATCACTTATGAAAGAATTTCTTGTTTTCCAACCTTGAGGAACTCCAATTTGAAGCTTTACAAATGTAAGAGTTAAACACATTAGTTATCCATTTGGTTAACCATTTACTAAGTAGATAATATGGTTCTTTATCCATATTCAATCCGTTTTTAAATGGTTCATTATCCAACCCATTTTTTTTATAGATAATATGGGTGGATAACTTTTATTTAACCATTTTGCCACCTCTAATAGTGATAGATGTTTCAAACATCCTATGAGATGCTTCATACATCCTATGAGATGTTTTAAACATCTAATAGAATGTTTGATGTTTAGGATTTAAGTTCAGGGTTAGGGTCAAACATCCATGAAGAGATTGTTCAAACTTCTACCAGGATGTTTGATGATTATTTATGCCAGATTTAGTAAAAAAAAAGTAGCATATTCATTAAAACCATCCAAAAAACAGATAATATTCATAAAAATAAATTTAAACAAATTTTTTAGCAAATCATCCATTCATAACATCCAAAAAAACATAAAAATATTCATCAATTACAAAGCATATCATGATTCCATGTTCTTGTGAAAGATGTTCGTGTCTATTTTATCCTTGAACTCGCTAATAATGTTGCCATTTATCCTGTCGAACTCGCTAATAATGTTGCCATTAATCTTGTCTATCAGAATGTCAGTGATAAGGTGTTCAATGAACAATAAGGACTATACTTCACACCTATTATAGGTGTCATCCCGTGGAAGATCAAAGAGAATTTAAGGCAACCAATCATCGTTGAGGGATTCTTTAGGCAAGTGCATGAAAAGGCCACATGATCGAAGGTATCTTGGGAACATTGTACTAATGGAATACAAAAATTCACCTAACTCGTCATCAATGTACATATAGGCTTTGCAGTCGTAAAGAAGATGAGCATATTTTACTATTCAATAAGAAATACAATTGTAATATAATGATTTCTCTCAATGTTGTATACGCAGAAGATCCTGTTTGCATTCATCCCAAGGTTGACCACCATAGAAAGGCATCTTTCCTCAGGCATACTTTAGATCATCCTTTTGAAATTAATGCTCATTCTAGATCATGGGCAGAGATGGAGCAGCATTCACCTTGTCCTCCCGATCACACAGAGTATTATAAAGTTTCTTCAAAATATAAAGAAAATTACGATTCATGATGATGTCTGTTTGATCTTAGTGCTTGGTGTACCTTTTGCGTCTAATACGTATAGGAGCTAAGGAATCCTCCTTATGCTGCAGAATCAAAATACATAAATTATTAATCCACATATTAGTGTATTAGAGGTTGTGAGTTCGAGTCACCCCAAGAGCAAGGTGGGGAGTTCTTGGAAGGAAGGATGCCGAGGGTCTATTGGAAACAACCTCTCTACTCTAGGGTAGGGGTAAGGGCTGCGTACACACTACTCTCCCCAGACCCCACTTGTGAGATTATACCGTGTTGTTGTTGTTGTTGTTGTTGTTGTTGTATATTAGTGTATTAAGCATCTTTATGCTATAGGATCAAACACACTCTAACCAGAGTTATGAATCTTGGATGTTCTTGAAGTTTTCATAATCGAACATTCCCCATGTAAATTGTGTATGAGGCTCTTTATTCTTGATAAAATTTATGAGGCAATTTTTCCTCTCACAGTCAATCGGTTTATAAATTGTCAGCGTTCAGCCTCTCCTCACCGACTGTTGTGGAGGTTTCTTTCTTGGCCTTTTTAGCATCATTTTCAGTTTTCTTCCTCTTTTTGTTCCTTTTTTTTTCCCCGGTGTAAGGATCCAGGGAATAACCACAAGTCTCTTTGATAGCTTGTGAACCAATTCATCCATGGTTTCCCGCATAAACTTCACCATTTTCATTCGCTCTCTCACCCGGTCCTTCATAGCATTCATCTAGTTCATTTGCTCTTTTTCTTTTTCCAAACAATCGGGGCATATGCAAAGACAATGGACTCTAGATGTACCCGCAACAACACAATCTTTTATTTACTCACCCTTTTTTCCAATAGAAAGCAGCTCCTCTGCTATCATCATAACAACCCCCCCCCCCTTGCCGTTATCATCATCAAAATGCATTTATCTATCATCATCATGACCAAAATGTTCTTCTCTGGTACCATCACCATCATCGTCACGAACAACTTCTCGTCCTATTCTACCATCTCCACCAAATAGATTTTTCTCTTGTACCATCATTTCCTCCGACCACATGGCTATCTCCAATTTGTGGTATTTGCAAACTACTCTTCTTTATCTTAAGGGCACATTTGGGCACCACTCAAATGTTTTAAGATTGTCATTCCATCCAACTGTTTGCTTAGGCTGTCCATCATCATGTCCTCTTTGTCGGGTGACATAACAAGATTTTAGATGTATGCCTCCCTCTTTTCAGCCTTGGTAGGGTGAAGAATAGGGTGCACCACCTAGGAAGGGAACATACGGATTTATAAGTAAAGATATTAGAGGCAATGCTTGAAACATCCTATAAATATTTGAAACACTTTCTTCGTTTCAAACATCTACAAGATGTTTCTAACATCCACCAGTATGAGCTTTACCGCATCATCTTTGATTTGAAATGGATCAGACCTGTCTTTTTCTACTTTTTTTCAAACAACCAACTTTTTATCCTCGGTAATATCCTCTTATATATTGTGTGTTCAAAAAGTAAATGGAAAATTATATAAATAACACAAAAATAGATATACTGAACAAGATTTGTTTAGTTACAATGAATGCCCAAGGAAATATGTACAGATTTTGTTCATTTTTTTTATTTTTTGTATTATTTATATAATTTTCTGTTTATTTTTTGACACACAAGAGGTCTGGGCATTTGAAGCCATACCTCAACTGCGGCCATAAGGTTATCCAAAGAGAGGACATTGTCGAGGATGAGATGTGGTTGTTTGAGAAAGTAGAAAAAGACAAGCTTGATTCATTTCAAATCAAAGATGATCTGCTAAGGCTCATTACTTTGGATGTTTGAAACATCTTGTTGATGTTTGAAACATTCTGAAGAAAGTGTTTTTAATATCTATAGGATGTTTCAAGCATGCCTCTAATATCTTTGTTTATAAATCTCTCCCTAGGATGAAAAGATGGAGGCTTACATCCAAAATCTTGTTATTTTACTTGACAAACAGGACATGACAATGGATAGACTAAATGGAGTTGGATGGGATGATAGTCTTAAGGCATTTGGGTGGTCCCGTTAAGATAAAAGAAGGGTAGTTTGCAAACCCCGCAAATTGGAGATAGCCATATGGTTGGAGGAGATGATGGTACAACAGAAAAATATGTTAGAGTCCACTATCCCTGCATATGCCCCAATTGTCTCGAAAAAGAGCAAATGAACTGGACGAATTCTATGCAAGATCAATTGAGATAGTAGATGGAAATAATGAAGTTTATACAGAATATCATGGATGAATTGGTTCATAAGCTATCAAAGAGACTCGTGGTTCTTCCCCCAGCAATCTAGGATCCTTACACTGAAGAAAACAAAGAAACAAAAAGAGAAAAGATGCTGAAAAAGGGCAAAGAAACCTCCACAACAGTCAGTGAGGAGAGGTTGAAAGTTGACATTTATAAACTGATTGACTGGGAGAGGAGAAATGCCCTCGTGAATTTTATCAAAAAATAAGGAGCCTCAGACATAATTTACATGTATGATGTTTGATTATGAGCTTGGAAAACATCCAAGATTTCCAATTATGGTTGGAGTATAAGGTACATATTCATAAACCTTTCATCTTGATTTAATTTTATTTTTCAGTTCCAAACATTCGATAAACATCATTAGAGGATGTTTGAGACATCCTATAACACTTACATCTTATAGGATGTTTGAAACATCCTTATAGATCTGTGACTGATCATGTTTTTTTTACTTTGCAGTTAATATATGTGGATTTTAGTAATTTATTTATTTTGATCCTGTAGCATATGAAGGATTTCTTGGCCCTTATGCGTATTAGACACAGAAGGGACCCCATGCACTATGATTAAGCAGATATCTTCCTGGATTATAATTTTCTAATGACATCTGATGAGGTATGGGTGCTTTTCTGTAAGATGTTGCGACTTGCATGTGTTCTTATTGTTGAACCTCGTAATATAAAACCTGTTAGTACTTATATTTGATGGCTCGCAACTACCACTTGCAATTAATAAGTATTGTCTACACATTTGACACAATACACAAATTTGGTACTCTTTACTGATTTGAAATGGAAAGGAGCGTTCAGGGAAGCAACCTTCAATGACACAATTAGCTCGCGCTTGATTTGAAACTTAAACACTTAGGAAACTTTGTGCTATTGGTTCTACCTCTTATAAGTTGCATTCAACTCCAGGAAATTTGCATATTCTTCTTCTTTTTCTTTCATTTTCTTGAATATCCATATTCAAAGGATCTTCTTCAATGTCAGCTAATCCATGACTATCATGTTGTTCCATTAGAGGTGAATTTGTAAAGTCTACCGGCCTTTCAACAATGATACCCTTAGAATGTGCTATTTTCATCTTTTGAATAATAGCTCAAACAATCATAATTCTTTATTTTAAAGGGAGCTACTTTCTTGTGCTTTTCACCGATGGTATGCATGTAAGTTATGGAGACATCACTCGGATGACGAGTTAACTCACAACTGGTAATGATCTTGTAAAAAAAACTCATCATACATATCATCTCTACGCACCTTTATTAGAATCGTCTCTTTACTCTTCGAGCGTCAAGTAAAACGAGTAGAGCACTACACCCATTCACCATGATAATCAACTCCCAATATTATATAATCAACGATTTTATATTCGCAATACCTCAAGATATCACAAATATATAAATAATTGATTTAAAGAATCTACTTTTGTCTTGCGAACATTCTAAGAAGATAATTGAAACATTCTGAGAGGATGTTCCAACTATCTTGGATGTTTGAAACAACTATCTAGGATTATATCAGGATTCTTTAAACATATCACGAGAGGTAGAAAAAATCATAGAAAATCTACAATATCTAAAGACAAAGAAAACAAGCTTAAGCTTAAACACCAATCTTTAGTTATCCACGAATAGATTGAATATCTCCCTTTAAGTAATGCATAAACAACAACAACAACAAACCTAGTATAATCCCACAAGTGCGGTCTGGGGAGGATGATGTACACGCAGACCTTACCCTACTTTGAAGGTAGAGAGGTTGTTTCCGATAGTCCCTCGGCTCAAGGAAAGATGAAAAGAAAGCATTAGCAACGAGCAGTAACAACAAGAAGATAATAAGAAAAACAAAGCGAAAGGAATAATAGAAATCTAAAAATAATAGAATACAATACAAATACTAATATTACTGGTATGGGAAAGAAACACTCTCAACTGCCTGCATCTTATCCTCCACCGGGACCACTCACACATTAACTCAAATATCTTTATTCCTGATCTTATCAATTCTGGTATGCCCGTACATCCATCTTAACATCCTCATTTATGCTACTGTTATCTTCTAGACATGAGAGTTCTTGACTGGCTACAACATAAAAGTAATGTGTAAGCCAATTAAGCAAATCACGGTCAAGTGCTTCTCAATGGTGCAAGGGCCGATCTCAAAATGTTTTTGTTCTTTTTTCACCAATCTTTCTCAACAAAGAACAAGAACCTCGAAAAAGATCTATGAGAAAATAATGTTGGGATTGAAGAAAGAAGAAGAAGAAGAAGAAGAGATTGAACACAACAGAAAAAGAAAAAAAGCAGGAATGGCTGATGGGAAGGGTTCCCCTTTTTTTAGAGGAGGCCGGGGCCTGTTAGGGGCTGTTGTGATAATTCTAAAACTTTGAGGTTCTTTCTAAACCTGCTTTTAAATAATAAACACTAACATGAAAGTGTTTTTTTCACACCAATCTTAACACTTTTGTCTTGGAAATTGATGTAAGTTTCAAAAGTCTAAAAATTTAGATCTCTCTGGTACCAGCTGGTCTTCTTTTCCTTTTATTAGAAACCCCAAAATTTTCTGCAGAATTAAACGCTTCAGAAGAGGAAGATGGACCAACGGGAGAGTGTCTATTGGTATAAATCTTGTTGATCAAAGGTAAACGATGAATACCCATATGCTGTTAGTCTGCTTATACAACTTTCTCAAATAGGTGGTGCTCCGACTAGAGGAGAATATTAAAAAAAATCATAAATAAAGAGGAAAAATAGAGAATTATTTTAATGAAATTGGACATATGGCATTGGTGAATGAAAAGCACTTCCTTTCTTAATATTGGAGTTGGCCGAGAAAGAGGGTAGTAATACCACTTAGAAGTTGTTCCTAGGAATTTTAAGATCGTAATTGAAAATCAAGGACTAGTTTGAAGAAAAGAAAAGATGCTTGCTTTAGGCCTTACGATATGCATATGATCTGCGAATTACTATGTTTAGTTTGTATGTGCAAACAGAACTTAGTTAACTGTATCTTCCGCAATGTGCTTCCAGTCAGGTCATCTCGAGTTACATCGTAACTACAGTTGGACCTATAATATTAATAATATGATCTTGCTTAGTGATCCACTGTATAGTTGATGCATCTAGGCAAAGCCAATATTCCTCTTTTGCATAGAATGACACAATATGTGTCAACTAACACATCTTATACTATGCATGGATGTATTCCAGAGAGCAAGAAGCTGCCATTTGAAGAGAAGCAGCCCCATTATAGCATGCTGCAAATTCGGAATTTCTACTGCAGCTTTGCATAAAACTATCGGTATATGAGAATTACGAGGTCTCAAATGCAATTTGACATATGAATTAGGTGTTGTTGTAACATATTAGGTCAGTAGATTCTTTATAGTTGTAAACCCCTGTAATAAAGTGAGCACATCAATTGAAAGTTCATTATTGGGGAGCACCTTGTTTATCTTTGTTCTGTAGACCAATAGGTTGGTGTTTATGTCCTCTTTTTGTACAACTTCTTACAATGAGGTGTTCTTAGAACAATAGGTTGATAGGAAATTGGGACTTTTTAATTCACCTGAACATTTCACATAATTCACTTGCAGGCACCCTAGAATAACTTCATCACTATAATTTAGAAAATCTTCATCTTATATTGAACTTTAACTTTCTGCAGGGTTGTCTACCCTTTTCGATATGTAAGTAGAGCAGCCTTACCCTTTTGGATCTATGACACCTATTAGTGCAAGACTCGAGAAGGAATAATTTCAATGGAAGTCAGTGTACTGAGAGCACTTCATTGATGACCATTGACTTGAATGGTAATCAATTTGAAGTGCTTTTGAGTACATCAAAACAATAATCATTTTAACAACACCCAAACACAAGAACAACGAGAGATATGTTTAGAAGATATGACATATTACCAAGCAAATCACCAATTAGTAGCTAATAAAACAATGATCTATCAAGAATGTCGTTCTTTATTTACCTTGTCAAATACAGGGAACTCTGACTTGAAACGTGACATTCGAGACAAAAAGGTAGTACTAAAAAAGAACCTCACCGGCGACCTCAAAACCTGCCGGAAAACTCGAGTTTCGACAGCAACGAAAACTTGGTATGAGACAGAAAACTCGCCGGAAGAACCTCGCCAAAGTTGAACGGAGACCTCACTTATCATCGACTGTTTTTGGAATCATTTTCGTAGAAGGGCTGTTCTTCAGCTGATTTGGGGTGTTTTTGACTGGTTTTGGCTAGAATTTTTGGGTTGTTTTGGATGGTTTGGGCCAGGATTTCACGGCTATTTTTTGGACTGATTTTTGTGATTTCACGGACTGTTTTAGGTGCCAATTTCAGATCTGTTTCCTGGTTTTCAACGGTGGCTAAATGTAGCTTTAATGGAGTTTTGGGGGTTGGTTATGGAGGTGAAAAGAAGGAGAAGGTCAAGGGGGTCTCTCTCTGTTGTTTTTTCTCTGTTTTGGGCGAGAATCAATGAGGAAGAAGAGGGAAGGGTAACCGGTCGTCGCTGCTCTCTAAAAGGGAGGGGATCTTTTATTAATTTTGTCTATTTTTGTATATGATTAGGTCTAGGTCTAGATTCTAGGAAAGTGGGGTTTTTAAAGAGGGGTGTTTGGTTGAGCTTGGAATTTTGGGCCCTAAAATTGGGTCAATTTGAAATAAAAAGCCAAATTGTTCTTTCAAAAACGGTCACCTTACTACTAATTGAATTTATTTTGCAAAAAGACTAATTAACATTTTAACTAATTAATTAGACTAATTGATTAATGCTAATGAATATTTTTGTGACTTTTTATATATTAATTTATCAATTAAAGAGTGACTAATTCCTAAAGATGCAATTTAAACCTAAGATGACATGAGATGAAAATGTGATAATTTTTTTATGATTTTCTATAATTTTAAAGTATTAAACATGCATGAAATGCAACTAAATAAAGATAAACTCCTAAAATTCATAAACATTATTTTTGGATTATTTTTAGGAGTAATTTCCATGCGGGGCAAAAATTGGGTGCTCACAGCTGCCCCTCTTTGCTCGAGAATATGAAGAGTTTTCGGGCAAAGATAAAGTGAGCAATTACAAGCAATTTTTTTCCCGTTTGGTACTCCATTTGGAAGCATTTTGAAAAAGGTTTGACCGAACCTTGCTTCGGAGATTGCCTATATATCCTTGGCTATAAAGGAATCAGGTCAGTGTAGTTCTGAAAGTTTCAGAGTGATAGAGTGATGAGTTCGAGAGTCGAGCGAGGTTCCGTCGAGGCTCTGGTCCGCGGTCATGTTATTACATCAAAATGAAAATTAAAATACTAACTAAGCCTATCAGCTACGAGTTACAAGATTCCTATTTATGAGTCTTCTGAAGCTTGATCTTGAGTCTTGAATGGTGCTTCATGCAGACTTTTTATTTGAACTTTAATGCTTGCTAGCTGCAGGTGCTAGTTTGTTCTTCTTTAGCCATACAGATCACGGTGGGACATGCAAAGCTCGTGACTTCAGTCATGTCTTGAGCAATCCACATCTTGTCTCCGCTTCTACATTTGGATTCACTTCTCTTTTTCTTTTTCTTCTTTTTTTCTTTTATTCTGGATTGAGACTCCTTATTTTGGTCGTCTCGAACCCTGTGCCTCGAGGTATAACCTTCTTAGACACCAAAACAAACAAACAAACAAACAAACAAACAAACAAACGGAATTTTTTTGCCCAAGTTTTCACTAGGAAAATTTCGTGAGTTATTTGTAGTAAAAACTCTAAACGATTTCATTATTGAAAGCAATAAAAGGTCGGGAATAGTGTACCCCGAAAGTAACATGATGATTTCTTTTTGTGGATGGTATTTTCTTATTTTCGAAATGATGCCTCAACTAAGGATTGATGTACCTTATGTTGGGAAAATGTGGCCAGGGAATGGAATACCTTATATTGGCAAAGATATCAGGGAGTGGTGTACCCTACATTTAAGGTCAAATCAACTAGGGAGTGGATACCCTATGTTGGAAAAGTAGACTAGTGAGGGAGACCCTACGTCTAAAATAAAATCAATTAGGGAGTGGAGACCCTGTTGAAAAGAAGACTAGGGAATGGAGACCCTATATCTAAAATAAAATCAATTAGGGATTGGAGATCATATGTTGGAAAATCATCAACTAGGGAGTGGTGACCCTATGTTGGCATCAGGTTATGCTGGCATCAACTAGGGAGTGGAGACCCTATGTTGGCATCAACTAAGGAGTGGTGACCCTATGTTTGCATCAACTAGGGAGTGGAGACCCTATGTTGGCATCAGCTAGCGAGTGGAGACCCTATGTTGGCATCAACTAAGGAGTGGTGACCCTATGTTGGCATCAGGTTATGATGGCATCAAATAGGGAGTAGAGACCCTATGTTGGGAAAAAGCTAGACTAGGGAATTGTATACCCTTTCCTAAAAAGAACCAAGAAGGATTTTTGTTTTTTCAATTTTTTTTTGTTGAAAAAATCATTCTTTTAAACAAATTGCACCAATGCTTATTCTCTGAGGACATAAATAAATTACCTTTTTCTAAAACAAGACTTATTCTTTTTTTTAATTATCCTAGGAGAAAATTCATCAGACTAGGTTTTCTTATCTTAGGAGAAATATTCATCAGACTAAGACGTCTATCCTAGGAGAAAGTTCATCAGACTAGGTTTTTCTTTTTTTTTTCTTTTTTTTTGGTATCTTAGGAGAAAGATTCATCATACTAAGACGTTTATCCTAGGAGAAAGATTCATCATACTAGGTTTTCTATCTTAGGAGAAAGATTCATCGGACTAAGATTTCGACCCTAGGAGAAAATTCATCAGACTAGGTCCTTTTTTATTATCTTAGGAGAAAAATTCATCAGACTAAGATTTTTGTCCTAGGAGAAAATTCATCAAACTAGGTCCTTTTTTTGTTATCTTAGGAGAAAGATTCATCAGACTAAGATTTTTGTCCTAGGAGAAAGTTCATTAGACTAGGTCTTCTATCTTAGGAGAAAGATTCATCGGACTAAGATTTCGATCCTAGGAGAAAATTCATCAGACTAAGTCCCTTTTTTTGTCATCTTATGAGAATAATTCATCGGACTAAGATTTCTGATCCTAGGAGAAAGTTCATCAGACTAGGTCTTCTATCTTAGGAGAAAGATTCATCGGACTAAGATTTCGATCCTAGAAGAAAATTCATCAAACTAGGTCTTCTTTTTTTGTCATCTTAGGAGAAAGACTCATCAGACTAAGATTTCTATCCTAGGAATAAGTTCATCAGACTAGGTTCTTTTTTTTTATCTTAGGAGAAAGATTCATCAGACTAAGACGTTTATCCTAGGAGAAAGTTCATCAGACTAGGTTTTCTATCTTAGGAGAAAAATTCATCAGACTAAGACGTTTATCCTAGGAGAAAGTTCATCAGACTAGGTTTTCTATCTTAGGAGAAAAATTCATCAGACTAAGACTTCGATTGGGAGGAAAGTCCATCAGACTAGGACTATTTATCTTAGGAGGAAAAACGTGAAGAGCAATGAAAAAATTTATGCACACTAACAAGACAAATAAAGGCAAAGATTGAGAACTTCCCCTTTTCAGCTCTTCTCTTCTTTTCCCTCTTCTTTTTTCGTTTTTTTTCATTTTCCATCTTTTTTTTGAATCACTTTCTCTGCACTACTTTATTCCTGTTTCAAACAAAGAAAATTTTGTCATTTTTGAAAGTGGAGTTCGGTTTGTTGCCTTGAGTCCTGAGCAGCTTGGCTTTATCTCAATCATGAGTCGGTTTCGAGAGACTTTTGCTCAGCATCAACCTTGATTGTTTCACACCCAGTACCATTTGTATTTGTGGCTTAATCAGACTTATCCCAACAGGAGATCTTTGCTTAGGCGACCTTTTCTGATATCTTGAATGGATTCTTGCCTTGTGGAGCAATTTGACTGTCAGATGGAATCACTAGTTATTTTTGTTTGCGCCAAGTATGGTTAACCAAAGAATCAGATTCTTTGACCAAAGCTAATTTTAGGATAAATGCGGGTTTCTGATAACCAAAGAAACGATGGTAATTATGAATAAGTAAGTAAATAAAAAATACTAAGATGTGCAGAAAGTAAAGTGTATTATTATTGTCGTTCGAATGCCCTTTACAAGTTATATTTTCTTCCCTTATATAGAGAGTTTCTTAATATAACGTCTACCTTTCACAATGATCACTCATTAATGATTAATTATGACATTAATGTAACGTTACAAAGAATAACCGTAACTGTTGCGTGAATGTTGTGTAACGTGTGAATCATTAATTGAAGATCTTTGAATCTTCCCGTAGCTCTGTCCGGATTCATTTTGACCATGTCTCTTCCTTGTCTCAATCAGGTTGGATCTCCCGTAGCTAACTACCTCGTAGGTATATTGCGTCGTGCCTTTTTGACCCGCACCTCTTTATAGAAAACCTGTCCAATTGTCATGTTTTCCTAGCTCCACGTAGCTGGTTGAGTCATCAAGAATTATCATACGTGTGAAGCTCTTTTTTACCAATACAGATAGTCCCCCCACTTACCATTTATTTAATAATTAATATTTGGTAAGTGGATACGCATTTATGGCGGGAATAGTTTGCCGCCGCTTCACTCGAAATATTGTATTCTTCTCTGAACGTAGGCGTCGCTTGTCACTTCCATTTAATGCATAAGCCACGTGTCATCTCCGAGTTGGTTCTGCAATTACTCGGCACCTTTAGGGCTTTTTGCGGTTGCATCAGTCACGAAGTGACATCTTCAATTATGACTTTCACATCATTGTTTTTTCCATTTTTGACGGTTGTCTTCGAGTATAAATACCCCTTTTCCTTTCTTTACTTTCACGAAAAACTTCTAACTTTCATTCTTTATTTGTAAAGAACTTTTTCCTTGTCTTTGTAAATATGTCTTCTTCGAACCAACCTAAGGGAGTGATAAATATTGAGGATTTGACTCCCTCTTCTGCTCCGACGCAGAGCCGGAGAGGTGGTAGGTTTAGGAGTTTAGATTCTACTCCTTCAAGAGGTTCTTCCTCTTCCCAAATTATTTCTCCTCCTTCTTCAATGTCTTTAACTTCTTCGAGAGCTAGGGCTTCTAGATCTTCTTCTAGAGGTAGATAACATCACGAACCTTTACGCGAACCCCGAGTCGATGAAATCATTCATGTTGAGTTTACCTTCGCTAGGTATAATCAGGCCCTTAGAGATCAATCGTCATCTCTTGATAGTGTTGATAGGTACCCTACCCTGATCACCAAAGGTTTAGTTCCTCTTGTTTGCAGGGACTGTTTTTCGAAGTCCGATTTTCCTGTAACCGTTCCAAATGGCAACCAAAGAATAACGTCTTACAAGATGGGATATTCTTTTGTTTACACTTGCCCCTTTACATTAGGGTTTAAGCCTCCCATCGACCCAATTATCATTGAGTTCTGTCGGTTTTTCAAAATTTGCTTGGGACAAGTCGGTCCTATTATATGGCGAGTCGTTGCGTGTCTTAGATGTCTTGCTACTTTAGCTTCGGTCCCTTTCACCTTTAATCATCTCATTCACCTTTATTCTCCAACGTTGTTCCGTCAAGGAATTTTTACTCTGGCTTCCAAGAGTAAAAGAGTGTTGGTGAATCCAGACGATGATAAGGATCGAGGTTGGTACCTTCGGTATGTTGTTGTGCCTATTGTTGGTTTAGTAGGTGAATAAACTCTCCCCTTCACTGAGAAGTGGAATCGTGCACTTGAGTACATTTTAGCTCACATTCCTTGCTTTTTGCTTTAGATGTTTTACTAATACCGTAGTTGTTTCTTCTTTTTACTGCAGTCATGGGTACTGTCGAGAATGTCTCTGGTATCTAAGATTGGGTAGAAAAGCTTTGTTCACTGCTCCGTTGGAAGAAAGATCGTGGAAGTACTTTTCCGGGAAGTACGGTTGGAAAGTTAAAACTCACGGTAAGTAAAGTTTTTCTTTCTGCTTCTTTCCTTGCTCGAACCTCTTCTCTTTTGTTTTATCCCTTTTTCTTTTGATAGGGTTTCCCACTCGTGGAGTGTCTGTTGCGTCTGTTTCCAAATTGTCCCTGGCTCAGGCCCAGGAAATTATTTCAGGCTCTTCTGCTTCAAAAAGAAAGGCCGGTGGGTCAAGGACCTCGGAAAAAGAAGATGAAGAAGAGGGTTCTTTAGTCCACAGGTCACGCAGAAGGAGGTTGATCTCAAACGACGAGTCTACACCTGTGGTTATGCCTTCCGTGCCTGAAGTTGGACTTTCTGCCTCCGAAGACGCTACTCCCTCTCCCGTGCATGATTTTGTAAATCATTTGTTCTGTGAAGGCTTTGGCCCCGTTGGTGATGAGGCTCTCTTGGCTGTTATCCCCCTTTCTTTTAGAGAACTCCCCTCAACTGCTCCAGTCATTTCTTCTACTCCCGTGGCTATTCCTGTTCCTATTGCGGCTCTTGCTCCCGTGGCTTTTTCGGTTCCTTAGACTTCCTTGCCCATGGCTTCTACATATCTACCTGCTTACGTGCCTTGTATTAGAGAAGTAGGGTCTTCCAGCAGGGAGATGAGGCAGGTGTTGATAGAAGTTCCGGCTGATGGTAGTCTCTTTAAAAAGTCTGGCCAGCCTGATGTGTGGCTGAAACCATTGATAGGCCCGACAGAGAGAGCCAATCTAGATAGCCACAGTTCCCTTACATGGGCTAATGAGATCGTGCATACTTCTTTAAAGGTAGAGTGAATTTTCTTGTATTTCATTCTTGTACATGTATTTATCGTATCTAATTGGGTTTCTTTTTGTAGATCAATCTTATAGGCACGAAGCTTATGAAGAGGGTTTCTAACTCGGAGCAGGAAGTGAAGGAGTGGCATGCTGAAGCAGCTAACTGGAAGGGGCAGTATGAAAGTTTAAGGCTCGACATGGAGGCCTTAGAAGAAGAGAAATGTACCTTGGAGCAGCAGGTGAGACTCATGACGGCAGAGTTGGCTGTGGAGAAGGCTTCTTCTGATCAATCAGGCAAACATAAGAATATCCTTGAGTCCTCGTTTGCTGAGCAGTTGTCTCGTGCCTCAGAAGAGATCAAAAGCTTGAAGGCCTTGCTAGACCAAAATGAGGAGTATTCAGGCAAGCTTGTGCAATCACTTTCCCAGACCCAGGAGGATCTCCGCAACACCTTAGAGAAAATTCAATTCCTGGAAAGGTCTCTCGCCCCTTTAAGGGCCTCCAATGATGCTTCCGTGACTGAGAGGGACGAGCTAAGAGCTGAGGTTATGCTATGGGAGAAGGATTACGAAGCTCTTGAAGATATGACAACTGTCGATGTTAGTTGGGCGTACATGAACTCTCGCCTCGACACATTGACTGAAATGAGCCGAGAGGATTTCGACCTTAATGCTGAAATTGCAAAAATCAAGGAAGCCATGGAGAAGGCTCAACATGGTCAGAATCTCTCTTCACCTGAAGGTGAGGCTCCTACTGTTCAGGTCTCCTCGTCCCTAGTTGCTCCTGCTGTCTTTGCCAGTGAAGTCAACCCTTCTCTTGATGAAGTTTAAGAAGTTGGTTCCTCCTTTTTTTTTCTTTGTCTCAATTGGTGGTTACCCCCAGTCCAATCGGGGGTAAATTTGGATCTCTTAAAGTCCCCAAATGAAAACTTAGTGGCGCCTCAATGTATATAAACTATATATGGCTAAGTATTTAGTTTCTACTTGGTCGTTTTAATATACTAATGCAAGTATGACTTTTGTTTTGAGTTTCTGTTTCACTCTTTAAGTATTTTGCATGTTTTATTTTCGAGGTTTTAGTTTTACCTCTAAGTGTTGCATATAAAATGTTTTAAATTGTCTGTACCTTTTCGTAGTAGGTACGATTTTGTGAAAGAGGGGCCTTTTTTGATCGACACTTAATGAAGAAGACGTCTCAACTTCATAATGGTGTTACAATGCAATAGAGAGATATGAATTTTTCACATGTTTAAGAATGTTTCTGAAGAAAGTTTTCGTGTTTGAACTTTCACAACATTTTACATGTGTTTGATTATCGTCTAAAACTCATGTTGCAACTGTTTTCTTTTAACATATTTGATACACACTTGTATTTCGTAACTGTTTTTCTTATGCAACAGTTTTTTCCGAGTTAATACAAGAGAATAACTATTTTTTGTTTGTAATAGTTTTTATAAAGGTAAGGGTTTTCACCCCTAACTGTTTTTATTGATAACAATTTTCAATAATCGCGAGGGAAATGCTTTTTCATCTGTAACTGTTTTATTTGATAACAGTTTTTCACATAAGTACAAGGATTTTGATCTTTCATCCGTAATTGTTTTATTTGATAACAATCTTCTATATGATTGATTACAAAGATTTCGTAACTGTTTTTAGTTACAACAGTTTTCTGAATGAGTACAAAGATGATGATCTTTTATCCACAACTGTTTTTAGTCACAATAGTTTTCTGAATAAGTAAAAAGATGTGAATTCCTTCCCCATAATAATATTTTGCCTTTTAACCTGACCATTTGTCTACATCTATGAACTCTATTCGAAGGTTTCTGAATCAGGCTTTTGACTTTTTGAGTCTTTGGCTCTTTCGATTTTGCTCGTATCACTTGACTTGTTGGGTAGATGGATCTTCAGGCTCAAAATTTGACTTTTTGATAGTCTTTTTTGCTTCGTCTTTTCCTTCCATACTGTATAGTCCCCCAAGTGTTTGAGCTTTGAAGAATGAAATCTCGAGCACTTGACTAATCCTTCATTGTGGTCCTTTTCCTGGAAAGGAAAAGCATACGGGCTCGAAGGTATATATGTTTTAGATGATGACTGCTTAACCCTTTAAAACTTCCATCAGAAAGTGTAACCCTAGACCAAGAATTCAGTTACTTCCTCGCGTCTTTGCTGGTCTAATATCATCATCTGGTGACGGGTTAGATTTTTGCCTATCATCTGACCGGGGGTATTCCTTTTCCTTAGAAGTAATACTTCTTCAAATGGATGTCATTCCAGCTTGTTGGTAAGATCTTGCCGTCCATAGCTTCCAACTCATAAGCGCCATTCCCAGTGATGCCTCGGACTTTGTAGGGTCCTTCCAAGTTGGGATTTAATTTTCCCGCACCAACTTCTTTTGTTGATTGAAAGACATTTTTGAGGAAGAAGTCCCCAATCTTGAAGTATCTGAGGTGAGCTTTTTGGTTGTAATAACGCTCTATGATTTTTTTTTGAGCTATCATACGTATTAGCGCGGATTCTCTTCTTTGTTCGAGCAAGTCCAGATTAGTCCTTAACTCGTCGCTGTTGTATCTTCCGTGGTTGTTGTAAACCTTATGCTTGGTTCGCCAATCTCCACCAGTATTAAGGCTTCTAAGCCATAGACAAGTGCGAATGGAGTTTCTCCCGTGGCTATTTTTGAAGTTGTTCTGTAAGCCCATAGTACTGCTGGTAATTCATCAGGCCAATTTCCCTTGGCTTTCTCTAACCGTTTCTTTAGGTTGTTGATAATGACTTTATTTTTTGATTCAGCTTGCCCATTAGCCACGGGATGATACGGCGTTGAAGTAATCCGTTTGATTTGCCAGCTTTCGAATAATTCTATGATTTGTGAGCCTATGAATTGTGGGCCAATATCACATACGATCTCCTTTGGTATTCCAAAACGGCATATTATATTTCGCCATAAGAAGCTTTTAACTTCTTTTTCTCGCACCTATTTGAAAGCTTCCGCCTCTACCCATTTTGTAAAATAGTCGGTTAGTACGAGTAAGAACCGTACCTTTCCTTTAGCTGCAGGAAGGGGTCCCACTGTATCCATGCCCCACTTCATGAACGGCCATGGTGATATTATTGGCTGCAGTAGTTCTGCTGGTTTATGCATGTTGTTAGCAAATCGTTGGCATTTGTCGCATTTGGATACGAAGCCCTCAGCTTCTTCTTCCATCTTAGGCCAATAGTACCCAGCTCTGATTAGGGTTTTGACTAAGGATCTAGCTCCTGCGTGATTTCCACAGTGTCCTTCGTGGACTTCTCTCATCACGAACTCCGTTTGGTTAGGTCCGAGGCATTTTGCTAGTGGACCTCCGAACATCTTGCGATATAAAGAATTGCAAATGAGGCAGTACCGTGCAGCTTTTCGGCGAAGTGCTTGAGCCGCTTTTTTGTCTTCAGGTACGGTGCCATTCTGCAAAAAATTTAAAATTTCATTTCTCCAATCCCATGTTAAATTGTTAAAAGTTACCTCATTTTTATCTTGATCTATCGCTGAATGGAACAGATGGACGACAATTGTATTATCTTCATTTGTTACTTCCGTAACTGCTGCGAGGTTAGCCAATGCATCTGCTTCTGCATTTTCTTCTCTTGGTATTTGTATTACCTTCCACGTTTTGAATTGCCTTACGAGATCTCGTGCCTTCCCTGCATCTGATTTACTACCAGCTGAGAGTCACTTTTGATTACGATTTACTCAATTGAGAGTTCTCGTGCCAGTTCTAGCCCTGCAATGACGGCTTCGTACTCTGCTTCATTGTTAGTTATAGGATAACATTTGATAGCTTGTCGTGTCTTTTCACCCGTAGGTGATATTAAGACTATGTCTAAGTCGACACCTTTTACATTAGAAGAACCATCGGTAAATAGGGTCCATAGACCCGAATTAGCACCGTTAAAGAGGTGTAACTCTTTTTCCACTTCAGGGACAATGTTATTACTAAAATAAGTGACAAAATAAGCTAAAATTTGAGACTTTATTGCAGTCCTAGGCTGATATATTATGTCATGCATGCTCAATTCTATAGTCCACTTAGCTAATCTTCCTGATAGTTCTTTCTTATGCAGTATATTTCTTAATGGATATGAGGTCACAACAATGATTGGGTGACATTGAAAATATGATCTCAACTTTCTAGATTCCATGATTAGAGCTAAGGCTAATTTTTCTAGATGTGGGTATCTAGTTTCAGCATCTAGCAATGTCTTGATTACATAATAAATAGGAGATTGTTTACCTTTATCTTCCCTTACCATACTGCACTTACGGCGATTTCTGCAACGGCAAGGTAGATGTATAGCCTCTCCCCTTCCTTTGGATTTGATAAATAAGCTTTCAGATCTTTGAGAGCCTGTTGACATTCTTCAGTCCATTCGAACTGGTTTTGCTTCTTGAGAACTGAAAAGAATTTAAAACTTTTCTCGGAAGATCTGGAAATAAATCTTCCTAAGGCTGCAATTCTTCCCGTTAGTCTTTGAACTTCCTTTTTGTTCATAAGTATATCAAGTATTTCTTCTATAGCTTTAATTTGAGCAGGATTTACTTCTATTCCTCTATTTGATACAAGGAAACCCAAAAATTTACCTGATTCTACGCCAAAAACGCATTTTTCTGGATTCAATTTCATATTATACCTGCGTAAAATTTCAAAGGTAATAGAGAGGTGTTGGAAATGGTCTTTCGCACGTGTTGACTTTATCAGCATGTCATCAATGTAAACTTCCATCGTCTTCCCCAGATGTTCTTGGAACATCTTGGTCACCAGCCTTTGATAAGTGGCTCCAGCATTTTTTAATCCAAAAGGAATGACTTTATAACAATAAGTCCCCCTGTTTGTAATAAAGGAAGTTTTTTCCTCGTCTGAAGGATCCATTTTAATCTGATTATAACCAGAATATGCATCTAGAAAGCTTAACAATTCATGACCTGCGGTGGCATCAATTATTTTATCTATATGTGGTAATGGGAATGAATCTTTGGGGAATGCTTTATTTAAATCAGTGTAATCTACGCATACTCTCCATTTACCATTCTTTTTAGGCACTACCACAGTGTTAGCTAACCAGTTAGGCTATGTTACCTCACGTATTGAACCAATTTTCAAGAGCTTTTGCACCTCTTCGTCAATCACTTGGTTCTTGAATGGTCCTTGCTTTCTTTTCTTCTGCTTAACAGGTACGAAGGATGGATCTTCATTTAGTTTATGAGTCATTACTTCTGGTGGTATACCTGTCATGTCTGAATGGGACCATGCAAAGCAATCGACATTAGCTTTTAAATAATCAATTAGCTTACCCCTTCGGCTTGGGCTTATCCTCGTGCCTATGTGAACTTTTTGTTCAGGCCTTTGTTCGAACAAGGGAACAACTTCGAGTTCTTCCGTCATTGTTTTGATGTGTTCATCTTCCTCCAGTTCTTGAATGACGTCAGGTTTGGAATCCACGTCTGTGTGATTTTGTATTTCTTCAGTCGTGACTTGATTCACCTTCTCATAGCTATCTTCTTTCGTACCTGTTTTAGCAATAATATCTTCCGTACCTATTGGGATAGTAATTTCTTCCATACCTGTTTGGGCAACATCTCCTGTTTAGGAGAATTCCTTATCTTTTGATTCTTCCGTTTCTACTTTTTTGTTGTAGTGTACCACGAAATTTATATTTCTCGCGGTTTGCTGATCGCCTCTAATTTGTTGAATTCTCCATTCAGAAGGGAATTTAATTACCTGATGCAAGGTGGATGGTACTGCTTTCATGTCGTGGATCCATGGTGTTCCCATGATCACGTTATAATCCATGTCAGTCTCGATGACTTGGAACCTTGTATTTTTTGTTACTCCCTCAGCATAAGTGCTAAGTTCAATTTCCCCTTTGGTTATAACCGTAGAGTTATCAAACCCTGATATGGCCCGTGCCTTCGGGAGTACTTGATTTCCCAATAGCATTTCTTCCACGACTCTTAGCAAAATAATATTGACTGAACTACCTGGATCAATCAACACTCTTTTTACGTTAGTGTCATGAATAAGTAAGGATATTACCAGAGCATCATTGTTGGGGAGCATTAATCCGCTGACATATGTGTCATCAAAGGTTATATTGTTTGCATCCGGATTTTCATGAACCCGCTTTCCATGTGTAATTGTGAACTTCGTAGCTACTTTGCAAGCCACACCGTTTAATTCCTCACCTCCGTGTATCACATTGACAGTTCTTTTTGGAGATGGAGGTTATGGGGGCTCCTGCATGTTCTTCATGTATGCCTGCTTACCTTTTTCACTAAACAATTCCGTTAAGTAGCCATGTTTCAATAATTGTTCTATCTCACCTTGCAAAATCTGCAATCTACGGTTCTGTGTCCGTGATCATTATTGAATTCACACCAGAAATCTGGGTTCCTTTTACTTGAGTTGGACCACATTTCTTTAGGCCATCGAACCTTATCACCCATATTTCTTAATACTGAAACTAGTTCGGAAGTACTTATATTGAAGGTATGATCACCAATTCGTGCATTGCCTCTAGTTCGTTCATCTCGATCCTTTCTGGATCTTGATGAGGATGAGCCCGCATCTCTGCTCGATGGTCTATATTCTGACCGAGTATTTTCAAACCTGGGACGAGTGTCTCGTCCCGAGGGTCCCATGTAAGGATCATACCTGTTTGTACCTGATCTCTTGTCTGATTCGGAACGCTTGGAAGTGATACGATCTTCGTCTTTTGAACGAGCGATGGTATCTTCTTCTATACGAAGCTTGGTGTTGTACCTTTTTATAGACATCATTCCCTGTTATAGCTGGGAATTCTCTCAAGATTTCTTTTAGTCTTCTCGTGGCTTCTGAACTTTTGTCATTTAAGTTGCTTGCAAATGCCATGGCTGCCCAATTATCAGGCACCCTTGGTAATATCATTCTTTCTCGTTGAAACCTGTCTACAAATTCACGGAGTAGTTCTGTGTCTCCTTGTTTTATTTTAAATATGTCCTCCATTCTTTTCTCCACTTTTTGCGCACCGGAGTGTGCTTTTATGAAGGAATATGCAAGCTCAGCAAAAGAATCAATAGAGTTTTCAGGGAGAAGAGAATACCAGGTTAGCGCTCCTTTGGTAAGTGTTTCTCCAAACTTTTTGACTAAGACTAACTCAATTTCTTGTTTTGTCAAGTCGTTTCCCTTAACTCCGGTGGTAAAAGCAGTCACATGGTCTCGTGGGTCAGTTGTTCCACCATATTTAGGAACATCAGGCATTTTGAACTTCTTGGGAATAGGCAAAGGTGTTGCGCTTGGTTTCCAGGGTTGTTGAGAATATCTATCAACGTCAATGCCTTTGATAATAGGTGGCTCTCCAGGAATTTGTTCGATTTNGGGGGGGGGGGGGTGTTGATGGTGCAGGTGATGTTGTTGGTAATCCCTTTGCAAATTCTTGCAAAGCCTGGCTCACATACTATGCAATCATTTGCTTTACTTGATCTTGTTCTACTGTTTGATCATTACCATTGTTATTGTTATTGGATCTTTCTGTGGACTTCTCCCTTGAACCTCGAGGGGTTCCTACGGGTGATGGAGTTCCATCCATTTGTTGGTTATTGTCGTTGGGGTTCGACATAGTTCATAGGATATTGCTTGAAAAGTAAACAAAGATTATCAGATTTCCGGTAACGGAACCAATTTGTTTAACTAAGGAATCAGATTCTTTGACCAAAGCTAATTTTAGGATAAACGCAGGAATCTGATAACCAAAGAAACGATGGTAATTATGAACAAGTAAGTAAATAAAAAATACTAAGATGTGCAGAAAGTAAAGTGTATTATTATTGTTGTTCGAATGCCCTTTACAAGTTATGTTTTCTTCCCTTATATAGGGAGTTTCTTAATATAACGTCTACCTTTCACAATGATCACTCATTAATGATTAATTATGACATTAATGTAACGTTACAAAGAATAACCGTAACTGTTGCGTGAAGGTTGTGTAACATGTGAATCATTAATTGAAGATCTTTGAATCTGCCCGTAGCTCTGTCCAGATTCATTTTGACCGTGTCTCTTCCTTGTCTCAATCAGATTGGGTCTCCCGTAGATAATTACCTCGTAGGTATATTGCGTCGTGCTTTTTTGACCCGCACCTCTTTATATAAAACCTGTCCAATTGTCATGTTTTCCTAGCTCCACGTAGCTGCCTGAGTCATCAAGAATTATCATACGTGTGAAGCTCTTTTTAACCAATACAAAGTAGGCTAACAAGAGTTTTTTTGGGGGGGGAAGCCTCTGCATGAATCCTCAATGCATGTTGATAGTAACAACTGAGTGTGCTGGCCAAATTTTCTTTGTGCAACTGAAAAGCTGGTAGCAGATTTTGAAATTTTTTCTTGCTTGTTTTGACAAGGACTGCTCATAGTGAAGGACACAATGATGCAAAGAAACAAGTATTAACAAGAAATTCCCTTATCGGGAAGGACATAAGGGGGAGTTTTTTTTCCACTTTTTTCCTCTTCTTTTTCTTTTTATTTTACGATAACTAGCCTTAATGATTATGACATGCATTTTGGACTTAACGGCCGATCTATCAAACTAATCTAACCTTTCCTTTTACCATTCTCATGATCTTTGAAGTCGGGCTTGTTTATGCCAATTCTTCGCATCAGCTTCACGACTCACTTTCGACTAGTGGTGCCACGAGGGGTTTTCACAAACAAGTCTCTCTCATTTATTCATCTCTGCTTACCGTCGCCTTACAGTGCCCGTGAAGGTTTTCACTAGTAAGACTCTCTCATTTTTTTTACTTTTTCTTTTTCTTTTGCGAGCAACTTGACAGTGTTCTATGTCGTGTGGAAACTGTTGCTCATTCCATAATTTGTTTCGTGAGCAACTGACAGTGTTCTATGTCGCGTGACAACCGTTGCTCATTGCATGCTTCTCTTAGCATTCTTGAAGGCATATCGGGAGGTCTTTATTCTAAAGGTTTTTGGATAGGGTTGGGAATGAGGGTTGGCATGAAGGCTTAAAGTAGACTCAGAGTGAGGGGTTATAAACTTACAACTCTTGAAATCGACTCTTTTAAAAGTGAAATACAATTTTTGCCCCAGATTTAGCTACTGGGATTTTTTTATGGATTTTTTTTTACTCTTATTTGGTTGGACCGAACTGTGTAAGGCCGCTTACGTATCCTTTTTTTAAGGAATCAGGTCTAACGTAGTTCAAACATGTGACCTAACTATATTATTTTTCTTTCTTTTTCTTTGTCTTCCTTTTTTATTGTATTTCATTTTTTTCTTTCTTTCTCCTTTTTTTTTCAAAACAAATTGCCCAGGCTTTTATTTTCTGAGGGCATGGACTTTGACTATTCTTTTCTTCTCTCTTTTTTTCATTTGAACTTCCTAAGAGTTGCCCCAGTTTGACTCTTGGGACATGGACTTTTCTTTTTAATTTTTTTGCATTTTCACTTTTTTCATTTTTTTTTTTTTTTGAACTTTTGACTCTAAACTGATTCCAAAAGAGGGTGGTCAAAGAAAATAGCACATGCTCAAAATGGGTAACAAAGGATATAAAGTGTTTGGGTAGAAGAAAATGGCCTCCCAGCCTCGAGAACGCCAAAACATATTATCTTCACAAACAACGACATTGATGGACATGTCGGTTTCTGGGTCTTTTTTAGTGTAAAGTTGTATGAGCAATACTCTCCTCGTAATGACTGACCCGTGCCGATTTGGGTGACTTTTTCTTGGATTTTCTCTTAATGTAGAAGATGCATTTTGCCAATACACTGATTTGTTTCAAGTTGACTGGGACACAGCTTCTATTGAAAAATAATTTCTATCTCTTAGTGCTAAATAAACTTCAACCCGTCCGATCATCCTTAAGACCGATCTTCTCAATGATTCAAAAGGTAGAGATCCTTAACTTCTATGAGCATAACTGCTTTGGTTCCATGTAAATTTGGCTCATGCTTATTTTTCAAATGTTTCATGTCTCTATTCATCTTCAAAGTGTCTCTTTCCCACTTATCAAGTTCAAGACTAAATCAGTTTTCTAAGATCTGGCGAAATTCGCATGCATGTCATGTCACTAGAACTAGCGTGAAAAGAACTATGCACAAAATGGACACAAAATGACTGACTGCTCTTTTTTTTTTAAATTGAATAAAGCATAGAAGGGTCCGATAGCACAAAAGAAGAAGAAAAGAAGACAAAATAAGCTACCATGGATAAAAGAGGAGTGACTTTTCAGTTGCTAAGCGACATCCAGCCACAGACTTGCACATTAGCATTACTATGGGAATCGACTATTTTTATTGTTATGGATTCAGCACTCAAATTTTGACTTTTGATCAAACCGTTCCCCATATTGGCTGTCGGATTTCAGGATTGACAACATGGAAATTTTCACAGTAACTAATCCGCCAACGAACTTGGACGACTTCTCGTGTCTCCCCATCATCAAAGATCATCCAAACAGAGCATGTCCTGTAGCTCAGAACTGGTAGAAGTCAGCCAACATTTTCCTCCACTTTTATCACCAATTTGTCTACTTGCCTTTTCGTGACCTTAGTTGGATCAACAATAGTGGTTCTTGTTCCTTCAGTTGAGAAGATACTTTTATTTCTGAGGGATCATAGACTCGCCATTGCAAACCAACAAACCGACCACCTTTAACCAGATTTTATTTCAAAACAACAAACACGTTAGCATAAGCACTCTCTTTCTTCTTCTTTTCCCTTTTTTTTCTTTTCTTTTATTTTTAGCTCTTTTTTTTCTTTTCTTTTTTTGTTTCTATTGTTTTTTTTTCTTTAAAACCATTCGATTGAACCTGATGTGGGTTGCCTACGTATCATGTGTGAACCTGAATCAGATCTTGCGTAGTTCGGGAAGATGCGAAATAAAGTGAATAACCTAACTCTTTTTTTTGGGTTTTGAATTTATTTATTTTTTTGTATTTTTTTTCGAAACAAAGACTTAAAAAGAAGAAGGAAAATATTTTTTGATTTAGATTTGTTTGTTTTTATGTTTTGGAAAGAAAGACCTCTAAAAAAGAAAGAAGATATATTTATTTCTTGAATTTCGAAAGAAAAACTTCTAAAGAAGAAAGGAAATATTTTTTTTGATTTTTGGACTTTTGTTTAGAAATTATGAAAGAAATACTTCTAACGTAAAAGAAAATATATTTGAATCTTTAATTTTCTTTTCAATTTTCGAAAGAAGAATGAAAATATTTTTGGATTTTATATTTTGGTTTTTTTTTTTGTTTTGTTTTTAAATTTTTGAAAGAAATACTTCTAACGTAAAAGAAAATATATTTGAATCTTTAATTTTCTTTTCAATTTTCGAAAGAAGAATGAAAATATTTTTGGATTTTATATTTTGGTTTTTTTTTTTGTTTTGTTTTTAAATTTTTGAAAGAAATACTTCTAAAGAAGAAAGAATTTTTTTTTGAATTTTTGATTTACTTTTTTGAATTTTTTTGGAAAAAGACTTATAAAAAAAGGTAGAAAATATTTTTTGGATTTTGATTTGATTTTTTTTCGAATGAAAGACTTCTAAAATGAAAGAAAATATTTTGGTTTTAAATTTTTATTATTTGATACTCTCTTTTTTTAAGGAAAGACTTCTAAAGAAGGAATTAAAAGGAATTATTTTTTTGGATTTTTTAAAATTGGGGTCTCAAAGAAAGACTTTTCTATAGAAGGAAGTGTAACGACCCGACCGGTCGTTTTGCGTTACTGGACCCAGTTCCCCTAAATGAGACTTCCCGTAGCGGATTATTAAGATTTATGACTTGCGGGGACGGGTGGTTCCAGATTCGGAAGTGTTTAGAGTGGTATAGGAACACTTGGTTCCTTAAGGTTGGCCTTTTAGGTCAAGTTTGACTTCGGTCAACATTTTTAGCAAACGACCTCGAAATCGAGTTTCGACAGTTCCGATAGCTTCGTATGATGATTTTGGACTTAAGCGTATGTTCGAAATGGGTTTTGGACGACCCGGGAGCGTTTCGGCACCCGATAGCGAAATAAGAATCTCCTTAAGTTCGTATCGTGGTTTGGGTCGTATTTTTGCGTTATCGAGGTCCGAACGGAATTTCAAGACCGGGAATAGTTCCGTTAGGTCATTTATGACTTGCTTGTAAAATTTGGTGTCATTCCGAGTAGTATAGGTCAGTTCGGCGCATTGTTAACGAATTCAAGAACTTAAAGTTCTTAAGTTTGATTCTAGGGGGTTTTGAGGTGTGATTCTGAGTTTTAGCGTTGTTTTGGGTGTTCCAAAGGCTCGAGAAAGTCCGTGGGATGATTTGGGACTTGTTGGTACGTTCGGTTTGAAGTTCTGAGGGCTCGGGTGAGTTCCGGGTAGGTCCCGGGATGTCTTTAGGCTTAAAATATAGCTGTTGCAGGTCAGAGAAGTCAAATCTCTGAACCCACCACCGTGGTCCGCGGTCCTTTTTGTGCTAACCGCGGTGGGGGGCTTCGCGGCCGCGGTCGTTTTCTCGTGGTCCGCGGTGGAGGAGCTGGTCCACTTGTCCGACTTCGGAGGCCTATATATTTTTATCTACAAGGAATGTTGAGATGATTTAAAAATGAAAGTTGTAGCCCTTCGGGTCTAGTTTCCAGAAAGGTAAAAAAATCATAATTTGGACATCTTTAGAGAATGTTATGGACAAAATACTAAAGCATATCACTGCAGTCATTTTTCTTGGTTTTCATCACTTTTTCTTGATTTTACTAGCGCGGTCCGCGGTCGTTTTTGCGCGGACCGCAGTGGGGGCCTGAGAGGAGTATAAATAAGTGAGATTTTTAGTTATTTTTCATTTTTTAAGACCCCAAAAACATAAGAAGCGATTTTCCAAACACTCTTTCTTCTCCAAAACGCTTGTAAGTGATTTCTAACTCATTTTCTTCACTCCTTAACTTCTTTTTACAAGATTTCATCCTAGAATCTAGGGTTTTCATGGTGGAATTGGGAATTTTGGGTAAAACCTAAAAATATTGAAATTTGGGGATTTAGACCTCAAATTGAGGTCGGATTCCAAAACCATTTATATATCCGGGCTCGAGGGCGAATGGGTAATCGGGTTTTGGTCCGAATTTCGGGTTTGGACCAAGCGGGACCGGGTTCGATTTTTGACTTTTGGGGAAAAGACTTTAGAAAACTCACTTCCATGCATTAGAATTGATTCATTTAGCATTTATTGATATAATTAAGTAACTTGTGGCTAGTTTCGAGTCCTTGGGAGACGAGTTTGGAGTTTCGGGCGCATTCTTGGCCCGAAAAGTAGGTTCGACACAAGGTGAGTCTCCTTTCTAACCTTGTAAGAGGGAACCCTCATAAGTGATTTAAATGACTATGTGTAATTATTTCGGGGGCTACGTGCGTACAAAGTGACGAGAGTTCGTACGTAGCGACTATTATTGTTGACCGGGTAGTTAGGCTCACATCATGCCTTGTATTTCCTCGAAATGACTTATATGCTTTATGAATTCATGTTATATGTAGCTTGTTCTCTGAGATCACGGATTTTCGTAAATTTAAAGGAATTGTTCACTGAAGAGTAAATTAAGAAACTGTTATTTGTGCATGCGACCGCTTCGCAAATTTACATTCCGCGAGCGGAGTGTTATTTCCCCCACTCTCATGGGAGCGGGCCGTATGCCACGGCGGATTTAAAGGTGCACTTATGGTCCGGGCCGTTCGACCCTCGGCAGTGCACAAATATGATTGTTTTAGGGCAAGGATGCACTTATGGTTCGGGCCGTTCGACCCTCGGCAGTGCACAGATATGATTGTTTTAGGGCAAGGATGCACTTATGGTTCGGGTCGTTCGATCCTCGGCAGTGCATGGATATTATTTTATGGCTCAGGCCGATTGTCCTTATCCTGTGTGCTCATGATAAATTGTTATTGATTTCGTGCATATTGATTTGACGGATAGTTGGGGGGAAATGAGGTAGAAATTGTTTATTTACTTCCAGTACTTACTTGGATTTCAGTGCATTATATATTTGTTGCTTTACCACATTTACATGCCTACCGCTTTCATCATATTCTGTTAAATTATATTGTTGGACCTTAGTGAGTGTCAAGTCGACCTCTCGTCACTACTTCTTCGAGATTAGACTGGATACTCACTGGGTACATATTTATTTATGTACTCATGCTACGCTTCTGTACTTAATTGTACAGGTTCTGAGGCTGGTGCATCTGGTTACCCGATCGGAGCTAGGTTCTGAGCACAGATTGGATATGACTTCACGGTGAGCTGCCTCCCCTGACGATCCTCAGCAGCACCCTGGAGTTATCTTTTGTTATTTTCCCGTCTATTTCTTTCAGACAGTGGGATAGTATGATATGTCCTTTGTATATTCTGTTAGTATGCCCGTAGGACTTGTGACACTAGTTCCTGGCACACACGTGATAGTTATATTGGATTACAGGTCTGTATATACATAGGGGCTCACGATTGCTTTTGATTAAAAACTGGTTAATTATCCCTTTTGATATTATGTTTCAAACTTTAAAACTTGGTATATGGTGTACGGTTTACTCGAATAAGAACGAATCACTTAGTAAATTGAGTGTTGGCTTGCCTGACCCCGCTGTTGGGCACCATCACGACCTAAGTTAGGATTTTGGGTCGTGATAGGAAGTAAAAGAAAATATTTTTGAATTTTTGAAAATTGGGGTCTCAAAGGACTTTCCACAAAAGGAAGTAAAGGAAATATATATATATATATATATATATATATATATATATATATATATATATTTGGATTGTCCTTTTTGAAAATTGTAAAAATAAAAAGGTAGAAAATATTTTTTTGGGATTTTGATTTCATTTGTTTCTTTTTCTAACGAAAGACTCCTACAAATAAAATATTTTTGGTATAAAAAATTTCTTATTTTTTTATTTGTTTGGGATTTTCTAAAAGAAAGACTCCTAAAGAAGGAATAAAAGAAAAATATTTTTGAATTTTTAAAAAATGGGGGCCGGAACAGATGAGGTTTGCCTACGTATCTCACATCCGGTGAGAATTAGACTCGCGTAGTTCTGCTAGTTTTGACGGATCCGGGGAAACATGACTTTTTGCAAACAGTGGCTTATATTCTTTCTTTCTTTTTTTTGAAATTTTTGCAGAGTTTCAAATTGTTCAAACTCTTGTTTTTTTTCTGTTTTTTTTTTTCTATTTTTTTTTATTTCAAAAGCCAGTCAAACATGCAAGCCGAAACAAACAGATATGCAAGTAGCACGTAAGATGCATTAGGATAGTCTTTTAGATTGGGTACACATGTCCTAGACGGACCCAACCCCTCTGTTGAGTCCCCTAAGTCAAATGCATGTGATGCAAACAAAACGTTCCTACTAGGGATCCGGCATGAGGCTATGTCATTCTAGGTTTGAACCGTGGGGTGTATTGTTCTAGACCTGGCTTACCCGAGCGGACAACTCGAGCCGAAGGGGGACAGCGTACCGGGAATACAGAAGCTTCACCGGCTTTGCAACTTGTCCGAACCTCGTTATAAAATTTGGATATGACTCTAACAGAAAAGAAGTCACACGAAGTGCAAACTTTCCAGATGATTTAGAAGACTCAGAGAGAAGAGTGTTTCGACACAATTTATATACAGTTCAGATAATATCAAAGCAGTAAAAAGCTGCATTTAGCACATTAGGCTCAAACACGTAAAAAATTAGACAATCATGAAAGGCAAACATAATAGCTATTCTAAGCTCGAATTCTTAACCCTGAACCAGAGATTCACTGATTAATCCCCAGCGAAGTCGCAAGAGCTGTCACACCTCATTTTTCCTCCCGGTAAGGGTGGATTATGGAGTTTTTCCAATTAAAGTGACATTATTCGATTTTAGGATTTATTATTATTTTCCAGAGTCGCCACCCGGATTTTTACGGTGTTCCGGGACACCATTTATTTATTAAAATCCCAAACCGAGGAAATTTTTGACTCTGTTTAAAAAGGTCTGCGAACTAGAAATCCGGGTAAGGTCTGTTAACTCGGGAGAAAGTGTTAGGCACTCCCGAATTCCGTAGTTTTAGCACGGTCGCTTACTATTGATATTTGGCCTAATTATCTAATTATTTACACATTTTAAACCTATTGTGCATTTTAAAACCTTTTGAACCGCTTTTAATATTTATGAAATTATTTTGAAACAAGTCACGATGTCGTACACTTGTCGTTTTGGTACATGTCGCAAATGGCGCCACATGAAATGCACTCGCGATTTATTACATGTTTATTTTAATTATTGTTTGAAATTATAATCGGGTCATATGAAATGCATAGCCGAATTTGGATTTATGATTTTTGTACACATTGCGAATTGTGCCACGTGAAACGCACCCACGATTCACAACATGTTAATATCTTATTATTGATTTAAGTTATGGTCGGGTCACATGAAATGCACATCCGAATTTAGGTATTAAGGTATCATGACTATGCCACGGGAACTGTACCTATAGCCACGATGATTTATTATTAATCTCGCCTAAAGCGAACTGAGGTGTTCATAAGTTGCTTAATGTTAGAATCAAGCGTGAAAGCCAAAAAAAAAAAAAAAACGTGGAACTTATTTCGTAAAGAAAGAAAAAAAATGTACAGATTACTATTTCGTAACAGATAGCAAATGAATTTCACATAATGGATAAAAGGCAACTTTTCTATATTTTCATGACATTCTAACAAAACAATAATCATTTTAACAACACCCAAACACAAGAACAGCGAGAGATATGTTTAGAAGATAGGACATATTACCAAGCAAATCACCAATTAGTAGATAATAAAACAATGATCTATCAAGAATGTCGTTCTTTATTTACCTTGTCAAATACAGGTGTAAGGACCCGACCGGTCGTTTTGCGTTATCGGACCCCGTTCAGCTAAATGAAACTTCCTATAGCGGCTTATTATGATTTATGACTTGCGGGGACGGGTGGTTCGGGATTCAGAAGTGTTTTAGAGCAGTATAGGAACACTTAGTTCCTTAAGGTTGGTTCTTTGGCCAAATTTGACTTCAGTCAACATTTTGAGCAAACGACATCGGAATCTAGTTTCGACAGTTCCAGTAGCTTCGTATGATGATTTTGGACTTGGGCGTATGTTCGGAATGGGTTCTCGATAACCCGGGAGCGTTTCGGCTCCCGATATAGAAATGAGCAATTTCCTTAAGTTTGAAATTTGGTTTAGAACGTGTTTTTGTGTTATCAAAATCCGAATGGAATTCCGAGACCGGGAAATAGTTCTGTTATATCATTTATGACTTTTCTGAAAAATTTGGTGTAATTCCGAGTAGTATAGGTCGGTTCGGCGCATTGTTATCGAATTCAAGAACTTGAAGTTCTTAAGTTATGATTCTAGCGGTTTTGAGGGGTCATTTTGAGTTTTAGCGCTGTTTTGAGTGTTCCGAAGGCTCGAGCGAGTCTGTATTATAATTTGGGACTTGTTGGTATATTTGGAAGGGGGCCCGGGTGGGCCCAGGTGCCCCTCGGGCACTAAACGAGGCCAAAAATCAGCTGAAAATGCAGATGGTGCACCTGATCTGGTGTGACCGCAGGTGCGGTTGCCCAGCCGCAGATGCGGGACCGCTCTTGCGGTCCCAGCCTCGCAGGTGCGACCCCCAGCGGGTAGGCCATTTCTCGCAGGTGCAGACCAAGTTTTGCAGGAGCGGAGCCGCAGGTGCGGTCTCCACTCTGCAGGTGCGACCCCAGCCTCCCTCGTCCAGTTCCGCAGGTGCGAGCTTTTGCTCGCAGGTGCGGTCCTTGAGCCGCAGGTGCGAAAACACTGTAGGTAGTGTGATATTTTAAATACGGGAGTCTTCATTTTCATCCCCATTTTTCCTCCATTAAGAGACCTTGAGAGCTTTGGATAAGGACTCCACGACCAACCACTGCAAGGTAAGTTATTTCCACCCTAAGGTTAGTTTAATTCATGAATTACTAGTTAAATTACCTACTTAATTAGTGACAAATCAAGATTTGGGTAGTAACCTAGGGCTTGTGAAGATTTGATGAATTACCCATTAATTTGCTATGAATTCAAGAAAAATCGTATATTAACGATCCTTAGGCTGTGGGTGAGTGATTCCTTCGAGAATTTTCGGAATTCGAGCGTGCGAGGTCGGGGTTGGATTTTCGGATTTCTTCAAGAATAGTGAATTGGCTAAATTCATAGAAGAATTTCATGGTTTGAATATAATTTTATATATTTACGTATCGATTGGTTACTTTCGAGTCCTCGAGAGGCAAGTTTGGAGTTTTGGGCGCGTTCTTGGTCCGGGGAGTAGATTCGACACGAGGTGAGTCTCCTTTCTAACCTCGTAAGAGGGAATTGTCCCCATAGGTGATTTGTATGCTATGTGTAATTGTTTTGGGTGTTACGTACGTACAAAGTGACGAGAGTCCGTACGTAGCGGCTATTATTGTTATGTCCGGGTAGTTAGGCCCACAACATGCTTTATATTCTTCCTTGTAATGAATTATATGTTATGAATTCCTGATGTATATGGTATGATTCCTTGAGATTTATGAAATTTGATAAATTGGAAGAAAATGATTATGGAAAGGAAATGTTAAGATTATTGTGTGTGCATGTGACCGCTTCGCAATTTACATTACGCGAGCGGAGTGTGATTTCCCCCACTCTCATGGGAGCGGGCCGTACGCCACGGCGGATTGAAAGGTGCACTTATGGTTCGGGCCGTTCGACCCTCGGCAGTGCACAGATGAGATTGTACTATGGTAAGGATGCACTTATGGGACGGGCCGTTCGATCCTCGGCAGTGCATAGATATTATCCTTATGACTCCGGTCGGTTGTCTTATTCCTGTGTGCGCTTGACTATTTGGTACTGTTTCGTGGATATTGACTTGACAGATATTTGGGGGGAAAGAAAGTGGAAATTGTTATTTACTTTCAGTATTTACTTAGATTTCTGTACTTTATACGTATTTGTTGTTCATCGTCTTACATGCCTACCATTTTCATTATACCCTGTTATATTATACTGTTGGACCTAAGTGAGTGTCAAGTCGACCTCTCGTCACTACTTCTTCGAGATTAGACGGGATACTCACTGGGTACATATTTATTTATGTACTCATGCTACGCTTCTGTACGTAATTGTACAGGTTCTGAGGTTGGTGCATCTGGTTATCATACCAGAGATAGCTTCTGATATAGTGGATCTGACTTCACGGTGAGTTGCTTCTCTTGACGATCCTCAGCAACACCATGGAGTTTCTTTTGCTTATTTTCCCGTCTATTTATTTCAGACAGTGGGAATTGTATATTTTTATCTTTTGTATATCCAGTTAGTATGCCTGTGGTACTCGTGACACTGGTTCCTGGCACACACGTAGTAGTTACTGATGATTACGGTCTGTGCATATATGTATATTTTGGACTCACGCCTCACCATGAATGCTTTTGTTTAAAACTGGTTAATTACCCTAATCGGCTAATCTTATTTTAAGCTTTATGGCTTAGTATATATTTATACTGATATGTTTGAATCTACTTGGAGGAATTGTAGTAATTCGAATATTGGCTCGCCTGACCTCGCTGTTGGGCGCCATCACAACCTGAGTTAGGATTTTGGGTCGTGACAACATGGTATCAGAGCTCTAGGTTCACGTAAGTCTCACGAGTCACTGGAAAACCCAGTAGAGCCTTGCGGATCGGTATGGAGACGTCTGTACTTATCTTCGGGAGGCTATAGGGTGTTAGGAAACCTCTCTTTATTCACATTCTATCGTGCAATCGATGATGTACTAAAACTCATTCTTCTATTCTCTCACAAATGGTGAGGACGCGTGCTTCCGATGTTCCTGACTCGGGAGATGCCGCTACCCCCGCCATCAGAGGCCATGGCAGAGGCCGGGGGAGGGCACCGGCCCGAGGGAGGGGACGAGGGTGTCCCAGAGTTATTCCAGTTGCACCACCAGGGGATCCTATCATAGAGGAGCAGGACGAGGTGCCTCCAGCAGATCCTGCTCCAGTAGACTTCATGACGGCGCCTGGCTTCCAGGAGGTCATGGGCCGTATGATGAGGTTTATGGATACCATGTCCTAGGCTGGTTTATTTCCAGCAGACCCTGCCACTTCTCAGGAAGGAGGGGGAGCCCAGACCCCTACCGCCCAGGCCGCAGGACAGGTAGCAGTAGTTCATCATACCCCGGGTACACCGCACGTGGGTGGTATCCAGCCTGTAGTAGCAGCACATGAGCCCAGACCAGCTGCGGACGACGATCCGCAGAAGTTTTTGGACAGATGGACTCAATTGTGCCCTCCAGTCTTTGGGGAAGAGCGAGGCGAGGATGCCCAGGACTTCATTGACAGGTGCAGGGACAGACTGCACAACATGAGGATCCTAGCGTCCCATGGAGTGGATTTCACCACATTTCAGTTGGAGGGCAGAGCTCGCAGGTGGTGGCAGTCCTAGCGTCCCATGGTGTTTGGCGTAGCCTTCAAAAAGTTTTTGGGCTTTTTGTGTCAGAACGGAGGATCGAGGTCAACCCAGACCAAATCGAAGCTATTGAAGGGATACCGGAGCAAATGACTACTAAGAAGAAAGAACAACAATTGACTGGTCAAATTGCCGCTATTTCGAGATTTATCTCACGATCGTACGGTAGATGTCATAGGTTTTTTGGCGTACTCAAAAAGGATAACGGTATTGAGTAGACGCATGAATGCGTACAAGCTCTACGAGAGCTAAAAGCCTATCTATCATCACGACCTCTATTATCAAAGCCCGAACCAGGGGAACATCTCTTTGTCTATTTAGCCGTCTCCGAAGTGGAAATGACTAATGAGTGAAGTCTTGATCCGAGAAAGCAAAGGTGCGCAATATCCCATTTATTACATTAGTAAAACACTCGTCGATACGAGACGAGGTACCCACACCTCGAGAAACTGGCCCTGGCACTACTTATAGCTTCATGAAAGCTTAGACCCTACTTCCAGTGTCACCCTATCTCGGTATTTACCACCTTTACCCTGAGAGGCATTTTGCATAAACCTGAATTATCGGGAAGGCTGGCCAAGTGAGCCATCGAGCTGAGCGAGCACGATATCACATATCAACCGCAAACAACGATAAAGTCGCAACTTCGTCGCCAACTTCAGCGCAAAGATAATGTCTGAAGTCGAGAAGGAAGTCGTCCAAGCTTCTCTCCAAACACAAGACCTCTAGGCCCTATATACCAACGACACATCCAATGTTTCTGGATCCGGCCTGGGACTCGTACTCGAGGTCCCCACCGACGAAGTAATTCGCCAATCCATAAGATGCCCAGATATGATTAACAACGAGGCCGAGTATGAGGATGTAAATGCAGGATTGAGACTAGCACTCCAGTATAGGGCAAAGCGGTTAAAGCTTCGTTGTGATTCCCAACTCGTAGTCAACCAAATCACAGGGACTTTCTAAGATCTGGCCAAGATCTGCAAGTTGCTGCCCAAGTTCGATGAATGACAGCTCGACCAGATCCCGCGTGCATAGAATAATGAAGCGGACAACCTCGCCAAATTGGCCGCAACTACCAAAAGCATCACGACCAAGAATAAAAGTATAGTCCATCTCATCAACTCGTCGCTAGACCAAATCGAGGTAAGATCTGTAAGTTTAATGTGGGATTGGTACAATCGTATTATCCCTTACTTGTAGGATGGAACACTCCCAAACGACAAAAAGGAAGCCAAATACCTAAGAATGCAGGCAACCAGATACATCCTCCTCCACAACGACCTATACAAGAGGACATATGGCGGCCCTCTAGAAAAATGTTTAGGCCAGAACCAAACCCAGCGCATCCTCAAAGAAATCCACGAAGGTCATTGCGGCACTCATACCGGCGATCGAGCACTAATTGGGTCTCTCATACGGTCAGGATACTACTGGCCCACTATGAAACAAATGCCTCAGATTTTGTGAGGAAATATGAGCAATGTGAGAAATGCGCCCCAATAATTCACCAAGCAGGCGAACATATGCACTGATTCACCTCTCCATGGATGTTCATCAAGTAGGGAATGGACATCGTGGACCCCCTCCCAGCAGGGCGAAGTAATGTATGATTTCTTTTAGTCTTAACTAACTATTTCTCTAAATGGGTGGAAGCAGGAGCATTTGCCCAAATACGCGAACAAGAGGTAATCACCTTCATATGGAGATACATCATCTGCTGATTCGGCCTACCCAAAGAGATCAGTTGCGACAATAGAACCCATTTCATGGGAAAGAAAACTGTCGAGTTCTTCAAGAAATGGCATATTAAGAGGACACTTTCAACCCTGTATCACCAAGCGAGTAATACGCAGGAAAAATCCTCCAACAAGTCCATATTAAACATCATGAAGAAAAAACCCGAAGACGCCAAGGGACTGTGGACGGAAGTACTCCAAGAAGTATTATGGGCGTATAGAACGACCCCAAAGACAAGAACAGGGGAGACGCCCTACTCTCTAGCCTACAAGTCGAAGTTAGAGAATCCAGCCTAAGGTACTCCCATGAAAGTGGTAATAGTAATGACGAGAGTAAAAGGCAAGAACTCGATGAGATCGATGAAAGAAGAGATATGGCATACATAAGGATGCTCGCCCAAATGCAACAAGCAAAACGTTACTACAAAATGAAAGCAAAGAGTCCGGCTGCTCAAAGTCGAGGATTACGTGCTCAAAGCGAAAACTCAAGAAAGTAGAGATCCACAGGAAGGCAAACAAGGAACAAACTAGGACGGCCCGTACAACATTACAGCCAAAGCAAACAAGGGTTCGCTCCAACTAGAGACGATGGAAGGAAAACAATTACCAAACAATTGGAACATCAGCCACCTCAAATACTTCAACTTCTAAAAAGAAGAAGTGCCTCCAAGTCGTACTCTTTTTCCATCACTTGGGTTTTGTCCCATTAGGGTTTTCTCAAGAAGGTGACGAAAGGGACAGTTCGAGTCGAAGTATGCGAAGGAGGGACTACTTTGTCTCTCATTGTCCGACTCCTCAACACTCTACAAGTCAAAATGAAAGGACTATATAGATTGGGGCTGGGACTGAGACTGGAAGGCCGGACAATGCCCAAAATTTGTAACTTTCTTCAATCATGTAATCAGAGCAACAACGTCAAAGTAATAACAATTTACGTTTATCAAAATCGCCTTAACAAAAGGTTAAGTTCGACCCATCTCGAACAACACCTATCGGCCCTCGGCCTACGATTTTAAGGAAAGGTTAAGTTCGACCCAGTTCGAACAACACCTATCGGCCCTTGACCCACAATTCAAGGAAAGGGTAAGTTTGAACCAGTTCGAACAACACCTTGTCCCACGATTTAAGGAAAGGTTAAGTTCGATTGAATTTGAACACCTATTAGTCCTCGGCCTCACACTAACAAAAAATTAAATCAACCCAATTCGAAAAACACCTATCGGCCCTCCGCCTCATATTAACAAAAGGTTAATTCGACCCAATTCGAACAACACCTATAGTACCTCGGCCTCACATTAACAAAAGGTTAAGTTCGATCCAGTTCGAACAAAACCTATCAGCCAAATCTTAACAAAGAGGCACACTCGACTTATATGAACAAAGGGAAGATATGGCCCATAAATATTCATCCCCAAGTCTATGACCAACTAGAAGACAACAACAATAAAAAAAAGGTAGAAATCATAACAAGCAAACGACAAAAGCAAAGTATACAAGTGCAGAAATAGGTGACAGGTGTAGAAGAAGGCGCAGAAAACAACTTAAGTATTCATATATGAATAAAGAGTTCATTACAAGGGCTCTTGAAGATGCAGGAAAAAATACAAAAAATCTAAAGGGAAAACTACTGGCCCTCATCATCATGACCCTCAGCATCCTCATCATCTCGCTTCCCAGCATCCTCGCTACCCTCGCCCTGAGGAAAAACGGTATCATACCAAGTATCCTCCTTAAGCCAGTCTACGCCCTCTTCCCCATCCTCGTCATCAAGTTGAAGTGTGGCGGTATTGTATCCACAAGCGACCAGAGCTTCGCGAGCCTTAATCCTTCATCCTCAAAGACATCATCAAAAACAAAGCCCATTGTGTGCAAGTTCTGAAACACATCTAACCGAGCCTCGTCGTGGATCCATTCTTTGTACAACTCCTAAGGTACACTAGAAAAATCAGAAGCGGTATAAGGGGGACGATCGTGTAAGTAGCTGAGCCTATTCGGCCTCTAGAGCGGTCACTTGGTCAAGGAGGACATAGTTCTCCTTTTCCAACTCCCTGATCCTCTCATCGAGTCGGTCCTCCTTAGCTTTCGTTGTTGATTGATCATTTTCCTGCTCGGCCCAAAGAGTCTTGTTTGCCAACTCAAAAATCTCCGCCTTCCTCCAAGCATCCAAACGAGAGGATTCCACCTTCTCAAGTTTCTCCTGCTTATCGGCAAGCTCGCTGCTGAGGGCTTCCAGCTGAAATAGAAACTCTTCAAGCTTCCCTCACAATTCAACTAATTGGACTTGAAGATTACTGCACTGAGCCTCTACACCCCTACTAACCTCAAGCTCTCCAGCACTCCTTAGAGGACACCGCACTTCTCTATGGTCTGTACTAGCTCTTCGTCCCTTTTATTCAAATCTTCCCTCAAAGCCTGCACATCACCACCCTCACGAAGCTGATTTCAGATATCTCGACACTTGTCGCGGTACTCAGTGTATTTCATATTTAGCTTCATAAAGATCTCTTTGCGCCTTTTCTCCCTGCATGCGCTCTCAATTTCCAGAATTATTGACTGCAAACCAGAGGAAAAAATTTAGAACTTAGAATATTCAAAAAGTTAGGAAAGGTTCATTTAACAAATACTTACCCTGAGAGCGAGGCTTGTACTGCTTTTCGGAAGGGCATTGTCGTTGATCTCCTTAAGAGACTTACCTTCTACATCGGAACAGAGAGGGTCGGGGGCAGGAACGACCTCCTCAATGTTCAACAAAAAGTCACGGTCCATCGGGATCATGATAGTCCTCAAACCCCCTCTAATCTTACCTCAAGTTGGGTAATCCCCTCATCGATTGATCGTCCATGTCGACGTCGGAACCTGAATCGTCGTCCTCTTCAACAACACTTTTTCCCTTACCTTCAATAGGTAAAGAGACATCCAAGACTGTTCGAGAGGTTGAAGCCTCCTCTTGCCTCAAAACTTCATGGCCTCCAGCAGTCGCCTCCTCATCTTCCACCCCTTAAGTATGCAGGGACATGCCTAGGTCCGCTTTCACTGGACTCAGAGCCTTAATACTCAGTCCAACATCATCATTCACAAAAATCATCATTATCTCGCGCAATGTGAAGTGCCCTTCCGCCGCATCAACGACCAGAGGAACCCCGTCACCCACGTCCACAGACCTCCTTTTTCGAGGTTGGAGATCCCCGTCACTGGGTGAATGTTCATCGTTCTCGTCAATAAGTAAAAATAGAGGAGGGACAAAAGTCGCAATGGCCGGAACAAGAACGAAGGCAGAAGCGGCGACGATTGGACTTTGGACGAAGGTAGGAGTGGCAGTGGCCAAGGGGGGCGAAGACTGAAGGCGTAGTGACCCTCATCTTCTGGAACGAGGTCACAAGGTCCCTTGCCTCCTCGTAGATGATAACTAGGGATTTTTACCTACTATTTACTCTCTTTTGCTTAGGTTTTGGGGCAACAATGCACTAAGGTATTCCCGAAAACTAACTCAAGGTGCTTATTTGCAGGGTTTGGATCAAATTGAGGCAATGAGGCCAAAACTAACTTAAAAAGGAGCTAAACTTGCACAGGCCACGAACTCAACAGAAGCGCTGACAGCGCTATTCCAACGTTGCAGCGGAGGCTTGACCGCTGAGGCAGAATTCTGAGAGCGCCGCGGAATTAGATTCAGAGAGATGCATTTTGGCTCATTTGGAACCGCTGACAGCGCAACAAAAGAGCGGCCGCGGTGGGAAATCCGCTGAGAGTGGAATGTAAATATGAGAGAGCTAACAAATTTGGCCCACCACAAGAGCGCGGTCAGCGCTCAAATTGCGCTGCCTCGTTATTCTGTTCCGCTGAGGCGCTCATATTTTCGTTGGGAGCGGAAACCTAGTTCAGAGAGTTGCCAGAAATCCAACCTTGAAGAAACGCGGTCCGCGCTCTTAATTGCGCGGCCACGAAAGCTGATCCGCTGGGGAGTCTGGTTTTTTGCTGACAACAGAACCTTCGTAGGGGCATTTTTGTCCAGTAATTTCAGTTGTGTATAAATAGTTCTTTTTCACATTTTTAGGGTATCTTATGTCTTGGAGAGCTCGTGAATAGCAACCTTTTACCTTTTTGAGTAACTTTAGAATAGATTTCACTCTTCATCTTAGATTTTATCTTTGTTTTTGACATTTATGGCTTTAATTTCATCTACTCTTTTGATTTCTTCCTTGAATATGAGTATCTAGACCCATTAGATAGGGTTGTGACCCAACCCTAGTGTGGGTATATAATGGGTTTTCAATTTTAGGATTTACTTGTTATTGGGTCAGTGATATTTTTCTTGTTTCATGCTTAATCTATTGGATTAGTGGTTGCAAACACTGATTCATGCCTTTTTTACTAGGGTTGTTCTTGAGAAATATGACCCAAGTCTAGGTAAAATAGGCTAACAAGGAATTGGGGTGAATTCAAGAGATTGATAGCCCCAATTAAAAGATAGAACCTAGAGATAGTAATACCCGACTTGAGCCAATTTCACTTGCTATGTTGAAACACCCAATTAGGCTTGAGAAAGCCAATTCGAGCGAAGTCACCCAAACTACCGAGAGGTATAAGGTGAGTAATTGAGTGTGAGGTTATATCAGGAACCCATAACCAACAAGTTCATCCTAGATTTTAGATCCTCTTAGATACTCGCCTAGGTGTAAGTTGCATCACTAGTGCCCTTTATAACTTGATAAAACCTTCACAAAAATTGTAGTTAACTTGTTATTAGCTATCTTTAGTATTATAACTAGTATAGAATCAAAACAACCTATGTTTAGAAGAGTAATTAAGAACAACATACATTGCTAAATCGAATAGGAACCCAACTCCAATCTCCTAACTCCCTGTGGATTTCGATCCCGATCCTATCGGGTAAAGCTACATCGACCTCGCCTTGCCATTCTATAGTGGTATAGGTAGGAGGTGATCAGTAGACTCTCTAACCGACCCTAGAGAAAAATTAGAAAGGAAGAAAACAGAAAGGGAACAGACATAGACGAAAGAACCACGATGTCGATGGTAGAGAAGAGGTTACCTGCCGAGGGAAGAGATGGCTTAAATTTCTAGGAGAAACTCGACCAGTCATGTATCCCCGATGTATAAGGAAGGATCTGTCTGACCCAATCAACAATGTGGGCCACCATTTGGAGAGGTCGAACAGAAGCTGCAGAAAAAGAAAAGGTGATTAACCAACCCACAACAAGAAAAAACGCTAAACAATAAAATAAAACATAAACGAAAATGAGCACTTACGAGTGGGGTTCCAAGCTTCAGGGAAGACGACAGCGGTTGACACTATGGCCTCGGTTCTGATGAAGAAATAGTCAAGCCAAAAGTGTCGACTAGCCTCGTCTCCATCCTCACCACCAAACATTTTCCCCCGCGGTGACGAAAATTCAGCAACGTCCCTCGATAGAAATGAGAGGCGAAGAGATGTATCAGGTGGCGTAGCGTTATCTCGGCGTCGGCCAATTCGGCAAATTTCGATAGTAACTTGATCATCTTAAAAACGTAATGTGCAAGTTGCGTTGATCATACGTTATAGTAGGAGCACAAGTCTTATATCAAAGGCGGCAGAAGGATAGAATAGCCAATTATGAAACGATATGCTTGAAGTGCACAGAATCCAAAACAATGAAACCGGAATTCATCGTCACCTGTAGGAACCAACTCCACATGACCGGGGAGGCCGATCCTAGCCTTGAATTCGGCTAAACGCTCAATATTCATCGTAGATTGGAACCTCTCCGTCGCCACTTCCGGCGACTTGTGGAAGTCAGGTTTAGTGTCAGGATACTAGGGTACGATCTCCTCCACAGTATGAGGGTTTCCTCCTCACCAGCAACTCCGCCGTCTTTCCCTTGATCGGTGAAAACAACGTCTAAAAGGATAGGATGATCTTCCATGTAGTTATCTGACGGGAGGTTCGACATTGTAGTGGAAGAAGGTAAAGAAGCAGAGAAAGCAATAGAGAAAAGAAAAGGTTCTACGAGGGAGAAAGAGAATTTCTGCTTGGAAAGAAGAAAGAGTGTGGGAAAAGTTTCAAATTAAACGAGCCACCCCCTATGTATAAGATTTGGGGGCACCAGAATCGAAACGGCTTGTCATGATTAGCACGAAGATTGAAACGAAAGAACCAATAAAGGAGTAAAGCCCTATAAATTTTTGTAGTTGACTCGGGATATTTATATAAGATTAAGAGGTAATAACGTCATTCTCGGAGTTCATGCGGACCCACACTAGGGGATGGTGGTGACCGGAATATGGAAATGTATATATAGTTCAAGTTGAGGTGGTTGGGAGTGTCAAAATATCAAAAGGAAGTAAAAACATTAGGCTTGAAAAGTTGGTTGAAATTAGCAAAAACAACACATTTAGGCCCTAACGCGCGCTCAGCACACGAAAGTAAAACAGGGTTGCAAGGAACAAACCAGCGCATTTAGTCTGTAACACGTGCTCAACACGCGCTAGGAAATGTTGCCTAAACAGTGATAGCTCACTTTACACGCACGTCGCGCGCCGGCGAGGTCCTCTGCAATATAAATATACATAAGCGCGGAGAGACAAAAACAAAAGGATTTCAAAGCTAGGGCATTTCTCTCCATCTCCCATCCGACCAAGGCTTTCAATACACACTTAAGGTGAGTTTTTAAGAGTTTTTTTTATAATGATTCCACTTTTAAATCACTAATTACAATAGGGTTTTATCGTGGATTCCATAGGATTTCTTCAAAATCCGAAGAACACACAAAAAGTTGGCTTTCAAGATATGGGCCACAAGAGGTAATTCTTCACCCTTAAACCTAGATGCATGGGTTGTTAGTGAATATATAAGCAAGAAATAAGAATTAGCACTTATGGTATGGTGATTTGAATCCATAAGTTCCAAACCTAAATTAGTGGGTGTTTGTAGAGATTTTGTAATGAGTTAATTAGTATAATTGGGTGGATGTGAGTTCATCGATAATTGTAATGGGGATAAAGAATGCAGTTAGTCGACCAAGGATGTTTTAGTATCTCTTGTTGATGGGAGTTAGGATTGTTGGATGGAGAAACACTATTACATGAGCTAGTAGAAAGTTATGCACTCTAGGTGTTTGATAAAATGCCTAAATAGCCTAAAACCTGCAATTTCTTACTAATATTGGTCACATTGGACGTTGTTATTATAGATTGAAGTTTCTTAGTGTAGTGTATTGTCGTATCATTAAGGAGAGGATTTGAGGTATGTTGTCTAAACTTCTCTCGTAGAATTGAATCCCACGATGTTCGTGTAAGTTCCGAGTTGTTCATTATAACTTGACTATTCTGAGTAAGATTTATGACAAAAGATATGTGTTAAATATGTATTCTAAATGCTCTTGTCATGTTATGTTACTATATGAGAATGTATTCAAAGTATGGGTTGTGTATCTAAATGTTATGACTTTGAGTCGTGTTTCAAATGAAAGTTTGTTATGCTTAACTTGGAAAGAATACTTCATACGCCTAAAACTCCAATTACGTATATGTGTACCTAAAGTCTTGTATTGAAATGCCTTGATGTTTTTAATATATAAGGATGCTTGAAAGTGAAATAAGGGGGTAGGAAATGTAAAGCGCGGCCATCGTGCCAATAATTAAAGTTATACTTGTGCACAAATGTGACTGCTTTAACTAATGTTATGCTTTGTGAGCATTTCCAATGTGTTTTGAACTCTTACATGTTCATGAGTGGAAATTGTGTATTTCCCTTTTGTGGAAAAGTATTTCAACATTAAATGATGTGTTACTCGTTTATGATTTAACTTGTGCTTCGATTGCCAACCATTTTACTCCATTTCTTGGAAAGAAATCCATTGTGTTTAAAGTCTTCATTACTAATGAACTTGAAGTTGTGATTTTCAAAATATCCTATATATTGATGTTTTTTATGAGGATCCTTGAAAGTAAAAAAAAATGAAAAAGTGGAATACGAAATACGGCCAACGTGCCACGAATGAAGAATCGTAAGTATAGCTAAGAGAGCCAAGGAAATAACGATGTTGTGAATGGTTGAAAATACTAATGAAGATATTTATAATGTGGAAGATGATGAGGTGTAAATAAAATATATTTGTACTTTTGTTTCCCTTATGTGCAAAACAAAATGTTTTTGGGAGTACTATTAGCAAACCGAGGAAGGGTGGGTCGTAAGGCCCATACCCGAAACTACACGTACCGGTGTAGGAATGGATTGTGATTATTCTCCTTATTTGGGAAGAGATTGATATTGATGTGATTGTGATTATTCCCCTTAAATGGGATGAGATTGTTGATAGCCCTAGATTTAAATTCTACTCACATGGAACATGTGGGGAGACGACCTAGACGGTCGGGTGGTGATCGGGCGCCATGGCGCACATGGTGGTACTACTCTTGATAACACCTTTCTTTCGCACCACATGCCAAACCACTTTGTTCGTGGGGAGGTGGCCTAGCTGATTGGGCGTGATCGGACTCTGTGCTAAACACAAGGTGGTATATCGGTGCTAATGATCTCCCAACCAAAAATATAGATATTAATATCCGTATTTTGAAAATTGTTACAGTTTAAACTTGGCATTTGGATATCATTGATTATTGTTTGCTTCTTTCATGGTTTTCCCTTTCTTATATTGGCATTCTATTTTGAAATAGGACATTTAGCTTTACATACTAGTACTATTCCATATGTACTAACGTCCCTTTTGCTGGGGGTGCTGCATCTTCAATAGATGCAGGTGGTTCGTTAGCAAAGGTTTTGGTCTTCGTTAATAGCCACTCTCTGTTCAGAAGATCTTTGTGAGCCCAACTATGTTCCGGGATTCATGTCATTTGATGTTGTACTTTACGTTTTGAGGTATAGCTGGGGCCTTATCGCCGGCACTTCCATACTTCTCTCATGTTGTACTTAGAGGCTCCGTAGACAGGTTGTGGGTAGTGCTTGATGTTGGAAATTAAACTAGAAATGTTGGTACTTGGCAAGCATGTTTTTCATTACATCTATAAACTGGTCATATTTTTGGGAATCATAAATGAATATCCTTTGAGTAATGAAAAAAGAATGTTAATACTTGACTTTTCTCATGTCTATCGCTTGTACTGATTCTTATATTGTTAATGGGCAAGGTTGGGTAGAAGGCCTCTAGCAAGCTTGCTCCGCCGGGTTATCTCGGTTAAGCGCCGGTCGCGCTTCTTGAGGCGGGGTGTGACACAAGGGTCACACGAGAATCGACGCAATACGTCAGAAAACGGCGTCATCATGACACATGACATCACTCTTTCTCTTGGACCAGATGGCTCCAACAATTTTCCCCGGGAATTCAAAGAATTCGAAATATACGGCCCATGGAGGGCCACGTTGCCTAACCGTTATGACAACCACGTCCTGTAAACGGCATTATCCACTCATCGAACTTGACGAGGACGACCTCGGCAAGCAGAATGACTAACTATATGAGTCAAAAAATATATTTGATATATGCAAGCCACATTAGCATCATGATATCCCTCGTCAACCACTGCGTGTTATCAGTAAAGTCTCCACATAGATCTGCCACAGGTCGAAGTGGCCTTAGGGCGACGAAAGGGTGCGGTTAAAGAGTCAGTGAAGATCAAGGTCGTGAAGTCATCATGGATCAAGGTTGAGGCCGAGCATCTTAGACAGAGTTATAACAGCTAGTTTTAAGATATGACACTAAAGAGAATATTCTAGTGGATATTTTCTGCACCTGTACTATTAGAATTTCTGGGAACATGGGAACATTTTCCCCATAAATAGAAAGCGACACAATGATGGGGGACATAAGATATTCACTTGCAAGAAAATACATGAACTTTATTGAGAGAATCTAACCCTATTGCAAATACACGAAAAATATCTTTTTACTAAGATTCTTGCATAATTTTCTACTCGATCTAAGAACAACCCGAAGTTTCAAAGGCTTATCAATCATTCATCATCGTCGGAAGGAATATCAACATATCTCACCCCTTTTCGGGCGATCATGTTCTTATTTACATAAATACCATCGATTGCTATTTGTTGTTAGTTAATGTTATCCCACTCCCTCAGAATCATTAAATATCGTTGATATTGTTCGTATTTATTATCTATGACCTAACACACACATATTACTTTATACAAACTCAATTATCTCATTTTTTTGGATATTAAAATTAGTTAAGATTGACTAGCCTTTTTTTAAATCCAATTGGTTGAACCAAGATCTTGGGTCAAACTGCGTCAACTCAAATTATCCCTCATAAAACCAAAAGTTGTTGCTACATAAAATCCGTCTTCTTGTAAACTTACGTTCAAATCTCAGTAAATAAAACAACTAGGGTAGGAGAGACTCTTATACTTGTCATTCTCCTATATAAGAAGCACGGAAGAAACAGGTGAAGTAAACACGTCTTTTTCGACATGCCAGCTTCCATCATAATATCTTTACCCCTGTTTTTCGATTTTGTTACATTAACTGCCATCATATAATTTAGTAAATAAAGGAAATTTTCAAGGAATTTGCAAAGCTTACTTCCTCTCCACAAATGGATAGTACTAAAATGTGGGACCCACAATTTAGTGAACTAAAGAAAATTTTGGGGAATTTTAGACAGATGCATAGTATCTAAACGTGGACCCATTTGAATACATATTTACCCAAGACTTCTCCACATATACAAAGTAAAAATTGTGAGACCACTATTCCATGAAAATTGCATTAGTTTATAAGCACATAATACAAATACTTCAACCAAATCTAAGATTTTGTAAATCAAGTATATTTGGCAGCTCATTCATTTCAAGCACAGAAATTGAAAAGGAAACTGAATTTGAATTCAATTAAATCTATAAGTTTTATGCAATTAGGACCTAATAGATAACTAATTGGCGAGTTTGAATAGCAAATATGCTAAATCAATAGTTAAGCTTGAATAAATAAAATTGACAAGTTAAAGCGTAGCAGAGTAAATTCACTAAATAAAGAAAATATAGCAGAATAAGTTCACTCAATAAAAGAATATAGCAGAATAAATTCATTAAATAAAGAATAATTTTTATATATAATATATGCTAGGTTTAAGTTCAACCTATGTCAATAAGTTAATAATTAGTATTTGTATTCATCTAAAACTTTAAAATTATAAATTCTTGAAAGAAAGTAAATATAATGCTATAACATTTTGCAATTTAAGTAGTTTATAATGCTTTCAAATAGTAGTACAATTATTTGGGCACCAACTCATTCAATACTAAGGAATGCTCATCCTTTTTTTATAATAAAAGTAATATTATGTAATTTATTGTAAAATTTATTAATTTTGCAGCTTTAAAATTAGTATTTAATTTAACTTTTACGATATTATTTCTAATATATTAACCCTTATATTGTCATGAGTTTATTTATTTTTAAATACTAACATTTAAGCTAATTGCTAATTTAGTTATTAATTTAATTTATATTTTTTTTACACTAAATAATGGACCAAATCATTAGAATATATATTATGGAAAAACCGACAAACATTTTAATTTAGTTACTTCTTGAGTTGCAAGTAATATGTCTATTTGCATTACTACTATTTGAAACTGATTTGATTATCCCGTGAAATAAGAAATGATGGAAACTTGTGTTAATATTTCATCGAAAAATATTTTTTACACTCACTTGTTATTTATAATTTTTTTAATATCATACGCGAAATTTAAATATAATAAATGTATCTAAAAGTTTAGTTAAAATTATTGAATTGGATGGTATATAGTGTCCTATCTCGAGAAAGTGGACTCATTAAAGATATTCAAGTAGTAGACATTTAATAGCTAAGCAGTTAAATATTTTGAAAACTTCCCTTAATACTTGAGAATTAAGGTTCAATCCATCGTTTTTTTTCTTAGAAACTAAAAGATAAAATCTAAATCTAAATAGCTAAGTGAAGATGTTTGGACCAACTAACCCACATTCTTTCTATGTAGAAAATTATGTCAACATTATAAAAGTACGCATATAGGTGTCAATTGATTAGATATGAAACCTTGTCCATCGCAGAATCATGGTTCCACATTTTCACTCCATACATCTAATCGCAACAATTAAACCAAAAATAGATTAAAAGGTGACATGGATATTGGATATCTATACTATTAGCAATATCATCACAATATATATCTTGACGTGTAAGGAAAAACGTACAATATTGACGAATATCCGTTTTTATATACTCCACTTTTGTTAAATTATTATGAGATTATATATTTGTTTAAGTTTTATATGTTGATGGTATATAACTTTTGATGGACTCTATCAGCTCCAACAAGTTACCTACCTTATTGTTTTTAGGTTGGTAACTTATGCTTACTAGATACTTATGTGGAGTCAAATTAAAATTTAAATAATCTACTTGTTTAAATATATTTTTATCAATAAAACTTGAACTTTTTTCCATTATCAATTGCTGCATTAATGTGATCAGAATTGAGAAACTCAACGTTAACACACACACACACACACGAAGATTTTTAGGCCTTATTTGTTTGCACTAATGCAGGTTTGAATCTTAATCATTCAGATTTCAAATATTAAGTGCATTTATTTTTAAAGTCCGAATCTGAATTATTTAGATCTTAATCATTAAGTGTGTTTGTTCTTTTTATTTCACAGCCACTTAATGGGCCTGAATAGACCTGAATGATTAAGATCTATAACAGAGACTTAATTTCATTAAGATGCTATCATCCATACTCATTATTAACTGCCGCTACCGCATACCATAATCAACTATCACTATGCCACCACCACCATCAACCACAATCATAGTTGTCGTCATTATCGACTATTTTACCACCCACCATCCGCACCTCCACCATTCTCAACCGCAATCAATACTCATTCACCTCAACTACCACAACTAACCATCTCATCACAATCAACAACTATAGTCGGCACTACCTATCGTTATAACCTACCACCACCCACCACCACATTCCTCAATCACAGCTATCACTATCACCCGTCATTATTAACTATCACCACCCACCACCACCATCGTCAATCATAATCGTCACCACTAGCTACTATGTTGAACCACCACCATCAACCAAAACTACCATCAACCACCGCCTCTAGTGGACATTCACCCGTTAGCCATCACCACCAACAACTATCACATTTTTAAAAACTATATATTTTATTGATGGAATATTAGATCAATTAGTATTTTATTTGAATTTTATGTTTATTAATTTTCAAATAAAGATTAATTTTATGTATTCACATATTTAAAATGAAACAGCCTTAATCATTAGTATTTAGATCTTAATATACTTCTTGATATTCAGATTCATATGTCTTAATCTTAATACACGTTTTGATATTCAGATGTGTATTCAGGTTGAGACGTTTAATTTTTTTTTTTTTTTTTTAAAAAGGCCATAGAAAGGAGACAACATGGTTTTCGAAAGTTCATTATCCCTAACTTGCCCAACAATCCTAGCGGGTGCAAAGAGCAATTTTCTGAACTTGAGGCGGTAACGGAAACAGAACCAAAAAATTTTACCCCTGAAATCCCGTCGGGTCCATCTATAAATAACGGCCTTCCCCTTCAATTTTCATGCAATTTTGATCATGGCTGAGGCTTGCGGTAAGTGCAGCGAGTGCGGCGCTCCAAGTACACGATTGATTCGAGTACGTTTTTCTATATTGAATTTCCCAGGATGAGTACTAAAATTTGGGTTTCTCTATCTAAGGAGTGAAGTAATGTATGAAGGATTTAGGGAAAAAACTAACCTCAATGTTTGCTTCAAATATACATAAAATTGCATAACATTATTACACAAATTTTTATTCCTTCGCCATAGTTAACTAATGTCTCAATTCTGGCTAGTGATCCTCTTAGAGCAGGATTTTTTTTTAATGATGGGGTATTCGGGCACTTATGGGAACCTTGATAATTCTACGGGGTACCTGCCGCTTCCCACCACAAGTATCGGGTAACTCAGTCCACCAAGATTTAGAGTTTATTTCCCCGCTGGGATCGAACCTGAGACTTCATAGTGACCACTAGGCCGTGGTGTGAATAATGATTCTCCTCCCCGTTCGTTGACCGCTAGGCCGTTTGGTGCGGGTAGGCTTGGTGCTGAGTATTCATATTCTTGATCCCAACTAGTTTGGGATTGAGACACAGTTGATAGAATAGTAGTTTCTCCTGAGTGTTTGTTCGAAATTTTGTGGAATGCGTTGGGTTTCTTGGTCTTTGAAGCATTATGTCCTTCATTCTATTTGAGGCAATTGGTTAGGTCATATGTTAGATTTTTGCTTCTGCAAAGATATAAATGTGTTTGAGTTTAATGGTGCTGATTTGAGAATGCAGTAACACTCTGTATAATTGCTAGTGGTTTCATTACCATAGTTGAGAAATCCAAAACTTTGTGGATATAGGCACCCAGTCTGATATGCTTTTTGCTTGTGCTAAGTGATAAATAAAATTGTACGGCAGAAGCTAACAATTTTTAGTCCTTCTCCAAGAACATTGGAATACTCTGTCAGTCAACAATGTGGAGGTGCATGTGTATAGTTTTTTGGAGATCAGTTCACTATTAAAGGTGATACTGAATCCACTTTTTGTTCCGTACGACTCATGTGATAAAAATAAAGCTTCATCTTTTGTTGAATAAAGACAGATTCACATTTTTTTTTCTATAGACAATGGAGTATGTGATGGATGGTAGAAGATGTTACGATAGTATATTATCCTTCCCCTCATTTATCCTCATTTAACCCAAGCACATTATCCTTTCCTCTGTTTCTCCCATCGAGAACAAGAGCTTCTGCCACCCCATAATTTCTCCACCTTCTAATCTACACTTCATTGTTATATTCATACCAGTAGCTTAAAAATGGTCACATTCGTGAGAAGGTGCAAGTAGAATGTATTGAGGATAACATGAGAGAAGGTCAATTGAGATGTTATGGTCATGGTCCTGCGTCGACCTACGGATGCACCGGTCCGTAGGTGTGTAACTGTCGTGGGTGAAGGTGTTAAAAGAGGACGAGGTAGACTTAAAATCTCATGGAAGGAAGTTGTCTCGAAAGATCTACAATTCCTTGGAATCAATGCAGACTTAGCTAAAGATAGAGCACAATGGAAGAATGAGATCCATCTAGGTGATATCTATTAGTTGGTAATAGGTTTTAGTCTTGTTAGTACGTTGGTTTTGAACCTACTGCTTTTCTAAGAGTATTTTGACCTTACCGTAGATTTATATGCCAGTAAAAATGATAGATAACTTTTATGATTATTATTGCTATTTTATGTGTGTGTGTATATATATATATATATATATATATATATATGTATGTATATTCCACTTTATTTTTGTTTGATAAATGAGTTTAAAAAATATTATGCTAGAGAGAAGCCTTTATAGGGCTGTCCGGTGCAAATTTATATGATTGAATGAAATATATTAACCTTTGGGGAGTGCTCGAGAAAGAAGAAGGATACATATTCTTCTAAAAGATGTGAACTAAGTAGCGGGAACAAATGTGAGGATAGTGGAAGAGGTATTGAGTTTTTCAGAACCAATGATTTGTATTGTGTTTGTACTTTTTATCCTAGTTATGGATGAGGTAACTAATAGTATACAAAATGAGCGTTCATGAAGCATTCGTTTTGCAGATGATATTATGTTAATTGACGGAAGTAGCTACCGCTAACAAAGAGTTGGAACCATGGAAAAGTACTGTGGAGCATAAGCGTTTTACGATAAGTAGAAGCAGATTGAAGATATTGCAAGTTTATTCTCTATGAGAAAAATGAGATTAGATCCGATTGTGGTTCTTAAACGCTGACACTTTCGATACTTAGGCATAGTCTTTCTGGGGGAATGGCATGATATACAAAATGAGCGTTCATGAAGCATTCATTTCGCATATGATATTATGTTAATTGATGGAAGTAGCTACCGCTAACAAAGAGTTGGAACCATGGAAAAGTACTGTGGAGCATAAGCGTTTTACGATAAGTAGAAGCAGATTGAAGATATTGCAAGTTTATTCTCTATGAGAAAAATGAGATTAGATCCGATTGTGGTTCTTAAACGCTGACACTTTCGATACTTAGGCATAGTCTTTCTGGGGGAATGGCATGATATACAAAATGAGCGTTCATGAAGCATTCATTTCGCATATGATATTATGTTAATTGATGGAAGTAGCTACCGCTAACAAAGAGTTGGAACCATGGAAAAGTACTATGCAAAATCGAAATAGCGAAATTCTTGGGTCATCTCAATGGGTTCAGAAACCACACGTTTCTCTGGATCATCGTAGTGTACTTCCACATATCCACTCAGAGGAAGGTCTTTTCGTAATGGATGACCCTTTACGATAAGTAGAAGCAGATTGAAGATATTGCAAGTTTATTCTCTATGAGAAAAATGAGATTAGATCCGATTGAGGTTCTTAAATGCTTACACTTTAGATACTAGGCATAGTGTTTCCGGGGGGATGGCATGATAGGCAAAGATGTAACATACAGAATAAAAATTGAATGACCTAAATATAGGAGTGCTTCAGGAGTACTAGGTGATAGGGAGTTCAACAGAATAATTGTATAACTAACAATGTTTCATAAATAATGGTTCACGAACAATTTCATGAGGAGAGAATGTTGAACTTCTAAGACTCAACTTGTCCACAAAGAGAATGTAGTGAGAATGCGGAAACCATACGAAATTACTGTCCATGATATTTATTTGCTTTAGATGTGTCCTTTGCACGAAAATTAGATGCTGTCCAAGGATTCTCAAGTTTCACACCCATCTAGAAACCCGCTTTGGTCCTTTTAATCTAAAGATCTCGGAAAAGAAAAGTCTTAAGTGGGAAGTTGATTCTTACTTCGACGTCAGCTGACTTACCTGTACTGTTTATCAAAGCTATGATTTTGAGACTACTATTAACTAACTCCTTGATTTTCTAAAGAGTGATTCTTCTCTTCTTATATTAATGCTAATCTCCTTCCCTTCATATCATGCAGGATGCAATACATGTGAAAGATGAATTTTCATCTACTGCGAATAACAGTTTTCTCGTAAAGCGTGCATTTCCCAAAACTGCTCAAAGTCTTGCCACAGGTCCTGTTACCGAAGATGAAATTAGAGCTTTTCTATTGCAGAGAAAATCAGTGACCACAGTGCATCTTGTCAGCAAATTTAAATCTCGTTTGCAACGTAGAGAGGTATGACAAGACTGGTTTGTCGAGACAGATTTTCCTATTTGTTGCTCACTGACCTATAGATTAGGCTTGTAAATGCAGGGAAGCATTGCAATAAAAAACTATCGACTTAAAAATGTAAAGCAAAACTGGATTTCCTCAGCATAAGTGCATGTCAGCCAAGATTTGACACTGCTTTTACTTCTTGTGATATGGTAGATTTCTCCTTTCATTAATTAATTTGATGCAGGATAAAGCTGCTTTTGCTGATGTATTGAGGAGGATCTCCAAGATACAGAAAACCAGTACAAGTAGCTATGTTATGTTACGAGAGAGGTGAATGTTCATTTTGATATTGATGTTTTTCCCACTATAACATGATATTGCAATGGATCTGTTTTAATGGAAGAACAAACCTTTTATGTTCTTTTTCTTTCATGTGTGATTTCCCACTATTCTTTCTCTTGTTCTGTATTTGAATGTTGAACGGTTCTGAAAAGGTTAATTACTTTACTCTGAGTTTTGTTGATTGGCTTTACTTGTGCATGCAGGCTAGAGTCAAATATACAAGTACGTGGTCTAGCAGCCCAGATTAATCGTTTGGGCATTAATGATTAGGAATGATAATGGGACCGTACGTGCAGATTCATTTTCCTGCTTCTGCATCAACTCCCCAACCCTACTATTAGTGAAGATTTCGACTCTTTTTTTTTTTTTTTAAATAAAGTGAATCTGTAAGTTTGTTTTTGGATTTTTCTTTTATTGGATTGTTTATTCGCTTCATCGAATTTTCAATTGAAATATATCCAAAGATTAGTACAGTATATCACATGCTTAATATGTTAAGAGTCAAAGTACAGCATGTCAAATAAACTAGCAATAACTATTATGCTTTAATTCCAAATTATTTAGGTCAGTTAAATGAATCTTCTCTATTCATTGTGGTTCATTTTATTTCATTATTCAATAATATGTCGTATTGAACATGTTATGGATCTCTAAATCTAATCATTATTCAAATATCATAGCTATCTTTACGTTGTCATACGATCTCCAATCCAACTAAGAAAACACATGTTGAAAACCAAAGTTGATGCAAGTGTATTAATAACGACTAACTAGTAAGTATCTTTTTCTATAGTTATTAGTTATGGTCATTTTATGTCAAGTCTGCATGGATTTTAAGTTACAGTTGGACATTTTAAGACGAACTTCTTTTTATATGATTTTAGGTTAACCTCGTTCATTTAAGACAATCATTACGGAGTCATATCCCTTGCTGCAGTCTAAGTTGTATTATGCAAATCTTTTTGTTTCTCCTCTATATATGAGAACGAATCAATAGGACAAACAAAGATGTCCCACATATTGGTGGAGAGTTGAAGAATGTAAGGAGTTGGGAAAGAAACTGAACTTATTTCGACTTTGTTGGACGTTCAAAACCTTGTACAATGATCAAGCTTTGCTTTGTTTGTAATAGTCTCAAATGATTTTCGTAATAGATAACTGAGCCAAAAAATGAGCAATTAACCTGTGCAAAGGGTTGGGACCACTCGCAAACAGATGTATTCCTCGGAGAAAATGTGACGTGAATCAAGATTAGTGTGAAAGGATTTGTGTTGAACGTATATAGTAAAGAGTTTTAATATTGCTGTAGCTTAACCGCATCTCATCTATCATATTTGCTGGGTTAATTGCCAATTAGTTTATCTTGTCGTTTAATGGTATGGTCTTGCGGTTAAACAAAATGGGTAAAATTATGGGAGATGAGGGTTCAATTTTCAGTAAAAATTAAGTGAGTTCTTTTGATGGGTAGAGTTGTTTAGTATCTGATTATATTTCACGTATCTTTAGTAGTGAACCATCAATTGGGTACCAATACCACACATGGAAACATAATAATGCCACCTAAACATAAACTGCTGCTTCAGAACATATAAAATCCTTCTGAAGCAACAAAAATTAAAACTAACCAGTTAGACAAAATTTACGGTAAAAGTTAGATTTAGTTACAACTTACAACCATAAATTCCTATCAAGTCTAATAGGAGAACACTTGGGCGGAAGGACCCTCAAGTCTTGAATTAAGAAAACCCCGTTTTTTTCTATTTCTTTGACCAAACTCCGTTTTCTCTATTTCTTTGCACAATATATCATCCTATGTGGCAAAGGCTAAGAAACTGATCGAATGGAATGGAGGCAAGACTACAAATACAAAAAGGTTGAAGGCTTTCAATTAAACCATTACCACATCCTCCTCTTTTTCTTCTTCCATTTTTATTGTATATTGGATCGAAGAAGTGGTAATATAGTAAGTATACTGTAATGATTATATCCTATCTGTTGGCCATTAAAATGGACGTCTTGCAGGACAATAGAGATGGATCTCTGATAGACCAATGAGAAACTAACAACCGCAAAGACATCAAAATCACCAACACATGTATAAAAACTGTGGCATTCATGGCACTTGAGGAGTTATAGTTCATTTCCTGATTCACTTCTCCAGTCTCCGAATGGAAAATCTGTGTCAAGCTTTTATGTTGATGCTCAACCATAAGAGTTGAATCCCTGCTCTGGAACAAGCAACTTTAACTGCCAAAACTTGAGACATCATCCTTGAACCAAGGACGGAGCATATATTCGCGTCAGTGACTTGGAGAGGACAAGCATTAGTTTCATGTTTTGGAGGGTTCACACTTAACCTAGCACAGAACGGAGTCATATTAAACAGCTATCATCTGGCACCCAAAATTCAGGCTGCCTCTACTATAGGTTCAGTCTACTGAGTTTGCAAATTGGCAAAAGGAATCAAAGATGAATATGTGCCAGTGATTACTGGTAGCCATACACTTCCAAAAGTCAAGAATAACTCGACCTCAGCTCAGTGTCTCCTCTAGGAGTAGATAAGGTTCTTCAGGTTTGTTTAAAAATGTTCTTCCAGTTATGTAATCATTTGAGTATTTTGTTACGAGGGCTCTGTTGAATAGCGTAGGGTAAGGTAGGAGCAACAAGCAAACACCAATTCAAAGGGGAGAACATGCTTCATTAAGAATGGAAATTGATCCAAAAAGAAAAGGAAGTGGCTATTTTTACCATCGAGGAGCTGAAAGATACAAAAATGTCATGTTTGGCCTTTGTTCCATATGAAGCGTATAAAAATCATCTTCTACATGTTTCAGCAGGTTGAGAGGGCTGAGCCATTGAAAGTAGCTTGTATCGGTGTCCTAGATAGAATGCTGTCAATATCCACATGAAGCAGACCTGAAAAAGTTGCCAAACTTAAGTTGAACATTCAACCTTAATTTCTGAGGCTTTTCAATCACTATATAGAAGTGTGCTGTGTGCATTGGTGTATCCAATCATCTGGAATTGTATAAACAACGACAATAGTTTCAAGACATTTGGAGTAGTGTTGTCAAGAGAAGTTTTTACATACAGGTAGGGCATATAGAGAAACAACTGATGCCTTGCCATTGAGAGTGCTGAAGAGTAGCTTGTACATTCCAGCTGCTGTAGCATCTCCAAGTCTTTGAACAATCACATCTATGCATACCTGCATAGACACGTTGGCCCCCGCAAAAAAAACAACAACAGAATCATTCTACTGCTAGGGATATTCAAGAACAACAGAATCATTCTACTGCTAGGGATATTCAAGAGAGCACTCGGCACTGCCAACTACTGCAACCACGACAATCCTTTTGAAGTGTCATGAAACACTTATGCGGACCTAATAAAAAGAATGTTAACCTACCAGCTTTGCTGTATCCTCTAGAAAAGATCTAAGAAATGAAAATCAAGAAATCCTACAGACAGGATATGCATAAAGCAGGCTTCTGCTAATATATAATATGTAATTATGATAATCTTTCAGGTCACTATTTTGCGACATACCTTTGCTTTATACTTCTCATCCAGCGAGACAACAGTGAAAAGAAGCTCCCTTCCAGGCCTGGTAACAACATACGTGACCACCTAACCGTAAAAGACAACAACATATAAGGCTCAATTGCATAAGTGTACCCCTACTTATCTTTTTTTCACTGCAAAACCTGTTAGTTCCCTGTTAAACTAAAAAGGCCGAATACCTCATTACCTCCCTGAACTTGGCATGATTTATTTAGTGCACACCTAAACTTCACACAGTTCTGTTACCCCCCCTATACTTGGCTATTTGATAGTCTCGACCCTCCTTGATGCTGATGTAGCAAGAAGTGTGGATACACTAAAATGGAAAAGTCAGCTTCCAGGTGGAGTATTTCCCAACCATTAATTGTCACATAGTCATATACAATGGTCAATTTGTTCCAATTGTGTATTTCTCCTTACTTCATTATATACATTGCATATTTTACACGAATTTTGTATTTCTTTTTATTTCTTCTAGATACAAAGGTTATTTGTTCCAACTATGTATTTCTTCTTTTTTGGACAAAATATGTGAAAACCATGGATGAAACTCCATCATCTTTAACCAAATAGAAAAGGTTTTAGCCAAAATAATGGAATTCCATCAATTCATTCCTTTTTATTTCTCCTTAAGATGCAATGACTATTTTTTTCAAACTGTGCATTTCTTTTTTTTGGGGGGGCCAAATCTGTAAAATAAATTGGCAGACACTCCATTAGTATTTGCCAAATAATAATTAAAATAATGGATTTGCAATTGTGTATTTCTTTTTATTTCTTTGGATGCAATGAATTTTTGTTTCAACTGCTTCTTTCTTATTTTTTGGACCTAATCAGTAAAAAGTTTTGGCTCAAACTCCATTATTTTCAGTCAAATAAAGAAGTTTTAGCCAAAATAATGGAGGTCTAGCCAAGTTCTTTACAAATTTCGCCGGAAAAAAATTGATCCAAAAAACTAATGAAATTTAAAAAGGTAAAAGTATACATTTTGCACAGACAAAAAAATCCGCATTGGCTTTGCATGGCTCGCACGTCCATTCGGCGAGATTCAGGGAGGTCGAGGCTATCAACTAGCCAAATATACGGGGTAATAAGGACTACGAAAAGCTTAGATGTACACTGAATAAACCCTGTCAAGTTTAGGGGGTAATGACGTATTCCAACTAAAAATGGTACAAATCCATGAAGGAGCGCTTCCTCCTTTACAACTTCTCTTGTCGTCATTTTTTATTAGTTATTACTTCTCTCTAGAGGTTCGGAAAAAGGTGTGAAGAAAATATACCTTCCTCAGGGTTTCTGAGACAGCCACTGCAATCCATGTAGGCCATATAGCTAAAGCAATTAAATTTGTGAATGCAACAAAAGGTGTGGAGCAAATGGCTAGAGTGACACCAGCAAAAGTAAGGATGCGCCCCTGCAACCACGCGGCGACTAAAGACTTTTAGAACTTGTGGCACTGGAGATACGATTAAATGAATCATATTACATGTTGTGAACATAGAAAAAAACAAAAGAAAGTTCCCTTCAAGACACTAGGAAACTGATCAACTTATAAGATCGTCCATATGTTATCACTTTAAAATTCTACATAATCTGATTTTGCATACATGGGAACTTTTTTGGATCCTTCAAAATACACCACTAGACACTAGGAAACTGATCAACTTATAAGATCGTCCATATGTTATCACTTTAAAATTCTACAAAATCTGACTTTGCATACATGGGAACCTTTTTTGGATCCTTCAAAATACACCACTGATTCACCAGGAACTAATATTACCAACGTGATATTAAACAGTCTTACACACACCCAAGTGACAGATGTAGTTCATATTCTGTGGTGGAACTCAGATGAGGAAAGTGGTGCAATATGACAAGAACATCTGGAGAGGAAGAAGCCATCATCACAGGCTCCATTCAATCCAGTGTTGTGAAAAGTGGGTGCTTCCTCGCTTAAAGCGAGAAGCGAAGCGAGGCGACAGCGCTTCTGGTATCTGAAGCGTAGCAGGTATTCAAAAGCACTCGCTTCCCACTGCGAGAAGCGATGCGTAAGAAGCATGCGCTTCTCTGTTTTAAAAGGGCTGCCAACCTATTCAATTAAAAAAGATGTTCCTTTTTCTAAAACATATCGACCAGCAGCAACAGAGAAAGAAGAGGCGACAAGTTTTCTACACTTTTCAACTTCAAGATCATCAAGTTTGGTCCAGGTATGTGATTTCCTCCTCCTCCTCCTCCTCCTCCTCCTCCTCCTCCTCCTCCTCTTCTTTCTTTCTTTCTTTGTTTCAGCGTCCAAATCAGTGTTTTTAAGAGCGCAAAGCGCAAAAAAACCACAAGGGCTCGCCTCGCTTCAAAAGCGAAGCGCACGCTTTATTAAAGTGAAGCGCAATTCTTAAAAACATAATGTAAACCTTGCAAAGACACAATATAAAATTATAAATAATCAAAAACTTCAATTTAAATACTTAAAAGTAGGTACTAGCTACTAGGTGCCACCAAATCATCCACAAACCATAGTTATTACTAGAATCAAAGCTACTAAATAATTAAATAAACTGAAAATACATATAATATATATAATAATTAATTATATAAACAGAAATATACATTTAAAAAATCACATAAACTGAAAATATAACATATATATAATAATTAATTTTAATTACTGAAATATACACTAAAAAAATCAGAAAACTATAACATATATAAATAATGGAAGAAAGAAGGAAAAAAGAAGCAGAAGAATTAAACCAGCGTTGGACTCCAGCGACTGGTGAGAAGTCAGAACTCAGAAGAAGAAAGAAAGAAGAAGGAAGAAGAAGGAAGAAAGAAGGAAAAAAGAAGCAGAAGAATCTGGAGTTTTGGAGGGGAACAAGAAGAAGAAAGAAAGAAAGAAGAAAAAAATGAGAAGAAGAAAGGAGAAGAAGAATTTACCTCGACTGGTCGACTAGAGCTGTGGACTGGTCTACTGCGATGAAGAAAGGAGAAGAAGAAACCCTAATTTTTCGATGAAGAAGAGAGAAAATCGCAGCGATGGTCCTCTGTTATGTCGAGCAGCAATTAGGGGTTTGTTTTGTATAAATTAAAAACAGACCCAATCTTTTCTTTTTTAAAAAGGCCCAGCTGCGATTTTTGAACATAAGCGATCGATTCGTCGCTTCTCTCGCTTCGTCGCCTCGTCGCTTTTTCCTCTGAAGCGTGCGCTTCACAAGATCGCGTCGCCTTAGGCACAGAAAAGCGATGCTTTGTCGCTTCGCGCTTTAAGCGACGAAAAGCGCGCTTTTCCAAAAACTGGTCCAAATAGCAGCGAAATACTGGTGACTTTTTTTTTCCCTTCAGTTCTTCTTTCTCATTTTTCTCCTTTTCTTCTTCTTCATTTTCTTGCACTATTATTTCGTTTGAAATGATGCCCATTCTTTACTGGAATGGCATACTGCCCTTCCTCTTATTTTTATATCATTTATTCTTAGTTCTTATTGCCTTTCTTTTGTGCTTTAATTGATGCTACTCTTTAGTTTTTACTTTGAAATATTGAACATTTGCTTACAATTACATGTGTTGCCTATGCAATATTTATTTTAATATTTTTTTTTAAATTCCGCTTCACTTCAAAAAAGCAATCGCATTAAGCGAAAAGGGGGTTGTCGCTTTTCCTCGCTTCACGCTCTTCACAACACTGATTCAATCCCTCCATCACATTTGAGAGCAGATAAGAGAAATTTTGAATTAGAGTTGTTCAAGTAGCATAGAGAGATTGAACACACTTTTACATAATGGAGAAAGAATATGCCCTCAATACCCCCTCTTACCGGGTAACAGTAACACATGCACAAGGGGAAAAAAGGATTAGCTCAGCGATTAAACTTTCGCATGTTATACATCTACGCCATACCGTCAAAGTAAGCTGTCCAGCGAGGATAAAAATAGCAATAAAGCTATTGATCTGTGCAAATAATCTCCTTCTACCAGCGGGATCTGTTACTGCAGCAGCAATAACAGTTACTTTCTGCAAAAGAATGAAAAAGGTGGAGGGTGAGGCTGCAGTAACTGTAAGCTGGTCTTTCAAAAAGGCGGTCATCTATGTGAGATCAGTAAATCACATAAATGCACCACATTACACATGCTTATCCATTCTGTCAATTAAAATCAAAGGAATTCTTATTGTACCTGAAAGTAAAAAAACGAGGAAACAACCGCACTTAGCCAAAGGAATAATGATACGTGCAACAAGTAAGTCGAAGATAGAATTAGCTTTAACCCATCCAGTATAGCCCAGAGCTGAGGCTTTGCTACAGAAGCTGGCGATTTTGGGGAAGTTGTTCTCTGTGTGAGCTTTGATTCATTCTCATCCTCCTGAGCTTGATCGATATCAGCTTCTCTAAAACACAAAACGACAAAGGTTAGAGACAACTGGATTATAATATTTTTCTTTTGATATTTTTTTTTGGGGGGGGGGGGGGGG